>CM043120.1:25344464-25409464 GCA_023701765.1 Hylyphantes graminicola | reverse complement strand
TATGTACTTTCATTAAAGATTTAAAACTTATCCTTGGGAACATCCCTATTGTAGGTGGACTAGCTAATCATTTACTTACTGAAATACTTCAGTTTTTCGTGATATATAAGGGGTTCTTATCCAAATATTTTGTGAATATTAAACCTCGAATACTTAATAAACTCTCTACAATTACTAATCAATTTCAGGGAATTTGTAAACAAATGGTATTAGCAATTCGTACAGATTAATAAGCCGCATATATGCTACAAAAAGATATGTATGCTTGAAATAAGTAAAACATGAATTTTGTCGGACATTTTCAAAGAATTACACGCATATTTGTTTGAAAGAGTGATTACGAACAAACTTTAAAGTAATATACATTATTAAAATATCAACAACATTTTTAATAATTCAAGTATTTATCTACGCCTTTATCTATTACCTTTGCATTCTGTTCCGTCGAATTTCTTGTCATCTCCGCAGTCACAAATTGCGTTATCCTTTCTATTTGAGTCGTATATGCAATCTTTACCAATTTTTTTACAAGCAGAACTTAATGCGGCACATCCATTCACGACTTCACAAAAATCTCCGGACAATCCAGGCTTATCCTCACATGGGCATTTACCTTCTTTACATTTTATTCCATTTTGGCATGTTATACCTTCGCATAGATCTGAAATAAAGAATTCATTTTAATATTTTATTCAAAAAAGAACAATAGGTAAATGAAAAATCAAGCCGAATATGTAGAGGAAACAAGGGGTAATTAACTTATAAGGACACTGTATCCAAAACTGTTTTCTCGAAATTGGAAATTTTTGTCTTCCAACAATCTTATATGTCCAGCTTTAATCAACCCAGAGCGTCTCAATTGTCTCATGTATTAGGTATAAATGATTTTTCATGTAATTTGGGAACTCCCAAATATACGAGTTTGGGTTTTAGTAACTTTAATGGATGGGGGTCAAGTATCCCTATACATTAGGGTATTTTGAGTTTTGGGATTGGATTTAGATTGAATTATCGTCGCACTAGAGCTCCAAGAGGGCTATATTTTGAGTTTTGAATTTACTACCTTGATCAAAAAGTTCCCATAATAACCACCGTAAAGCAATCCTATCGTTTCGATTTGAGATTTTTTTTGTTAAGTTGGTACATCTGTTGTTGATATACCCTCCAAATCTTAGCGCCATAGCTTATGACATTTGTAAAAGTTACGTAGCCAAGAGTGCATCTATCTCTGTGTGTGTTGGTGATTTTTTACAATTTTAGAAATGGATTTAAATTTTCGACAGCGAGCTTGTATCAAATTTTGCGGACGGGTCCACTGGCAAGTTCAAGTCCTCCTCTATACCTCTGATGCTTAATTTGCAGTTATTGACCAATATTTTTTTTTTATCAATGTTTTCATCGGTTTTCAATGTCGATGGTCTGCCATTGCATTCATCATCTTCGATTGACTCACGAACTTGTATCAAATTTTAAGTAAAAACGGATTTAATGGCGCGCGAAAGTTGAAAATGTTAGAAAAGTGTTTCTGAAGAAAATGGTCGTTTACCAGTGGCATGAGCGGTTTAAAAGTGGCCGCGAGGCAATTAAAGGTGATGAATGCAGTGGCAGATCATAGACATCGAGACCGATGAAAACATTGATAAAATAAAAGAAATGTTGGTGGTCACTAAACGTAAATTAATCATCAGAGAGATAGCAAAAGACTTGAACATTGCCTATGGATCCATTCACAAAATTTGATACAAGTTCATTGTTGGAAATTTAAATCGATTTCTAAAAAATCACCAACACCACACAGAGATATGCATTCTTGGCTACGTAACTTTTGCAAATGTCAAGCTATGACGCTAAGATTTGGAGGGGATATCAACAACAGATGTACCAACTTAACAAAAAAAAACTCAAATCGAAATGGTGGGAGCGCTTCATGGTTTGCACAAACTTTAATTTAGTCTTTGAATAATAAAAAGTGTTTGTTTTCTGTGGCAATCAAGTTTAAATATACTACATTTATCCATTCATTAATAAAGTTTAAAATATTTAAAAATCAAAAGCTGAAAATTGGTTCAAGTAATAACCTTAGTTCTTTTTAAAAAATTCGAGATCCAAAAAGGCTAAAGTGTTAGAAATAACAGAAAACTATCTAGTTTGCATCATATGATCATTATTCATCCAAGAGTTATGTGTTTTTCACAGAAGTCAGAAATATAGATAGTGTAGGAGGAGAAATGCTTTAAAAATTTACATTTAGATATTTTTTCCATTAAATATTAGGCCATATATTCAATGGAGTCTTTTAATTATCCGAATAGTCCGAAATTCATGGATGAATTCAAACGGTTTAACTGAAATCAATTTTTAAAAAATTACTTTTAAGCAACTAAACGTTAATTTTTTTAAACAAAATAAAGTACATGTACTTGACGTTGAACCATATAATTATACCTACGTAACAATAAAAAAAATTCCACTTGATAGTTTTATATTTTTGGTCACTATATGTTGTTGTATTTGTCAAAATTGTCTATGTTTAGTTGCTTTTAATTGTTGCAAATTGTCTATGTTTAGTATATGTCTCAGCAAAAATTGTACGAAACTTAGTAGAAAGAGTTATATTTCAAATGAACCGTGTTTAACATTCTTTAAGTCCGGTTTTGCAATTTTTCTTTTTCAATATCCGCATTTTTGCAGACTATCTATATATTTATTATTTTTTAAAATGGCGCTCAATCATGTATTACAATTTAACCTTTTTTTTTTTAAATATTTGCTATCTCGATTCATCGCCTTTTTTTCAAATATACTATTATAAGAATATTTCAAATGAATAATACTAGTTGAATAAAATAAAGTGGGGGAAGGATTTTATTTTTAGAATAAAAATTCGTACAAGTAGAGGTTGATAGATCATATTACTTAAAAATACAATTAAAGGTACAATTTCAAGAGGTGCATTTAGTTATGTTTTGTTGTATATACAAGATTGAGTCATCAAAGATTGTCTTGGATGCAGCAAAAAGGTATATAGATTAAGATTATATTGTTAAAAAAGAAACAAATAACAAATGTATAACTACTATTATTATTACTTAGTAATCTTAATAGTAGTTATAAGTAGTGATAGTATATATTCATAGTGAAAATAACCTTTACAATAAATAAAGTAATTGTAATTTCACTACGTGATGTTAACACTTTGGCTGCGGCGATAACGATGGAAAATGTTCATCGATAGAGGCTGATGTGAAGTAGAAGAACATACTGTTTTTAAAACCAGTTCGTTACCATGGAAATAAACAAACTCTTCTTCATTTTCGAAAAAGTAAAAATCTTAGTTTGAGATCGTAAAATTACAAGGTTAGGTTGAATTAACGTCGCTAACTGAAGCTACACGGCAGCTAGTCAAAAAAATACGAGGAAATGTTCCTGGACTTCTCCAACCAGATAATCACCTGTTACTAATTATTGAATTGAAAGCCAATAACCAGACTCGTTTCAATGATTATTTTTTTGACTATGAAATATCAATAAATTTTCCAAATTCTTATTTTTTTGTTTTTTTTTAATACAAAAATGTAATAGACTAGTTGCCTTTTTTTATAGCTAGATAGTTGAAGGAGGGGAATTGCAAAATTATCATGTCTGTAATGTAATTCGATGTTTGTAAAAAGTGATTATCACTACAACTTTTAACATTAAATGAAAAAAAAATTGTGGAATAGTTGATAGACACCCATTATAACTAAATAATTTAGTGTTCTTGATTTAAATTGATTATTCTTTTAATTAAGAAATCTTTTGATCTCCTCTTAAATCGTGACTTACAGTACAGTTACGTCTGTAACCACTAGACCACCATGTTTATCAAGTAATCAAACAAACTTGAACTCTTAAGAACGGTTGGCGAAATAGAACTACGAATTTTATCAGAATGTGCTGTTATCGATGAATCGGAACCACGAGACGCGCTCGCGCGTCCTCAGCATCCGACGTGTTAAGCGATGACCTAATGGCTAAAGATCTCAGTACCAAAGTTTGTGTATTCCTAATTGGATTTTAGTATTGGATTTCAGTTTAATTTGCAATAGTGCAGAATTTTATATTACTTATGTGTAGAAGTCGTAGCTAATTAATCAATAGAAATACGTGTCGTTACAAATCAGCAGTAAGCAAGCTTAAACAAATTAAAATTAGCTTATTCAGTTATTGATAGGAACAAAATAACTGAATAAGTACAATTCCCATAGAAATTGACCATTTCGAAGCAATATGCCAGTTTCTTTTAATAAACTGTTGATTTTTATGGCAATTTTTCAGGTAAAAAATTATATTTCATGCAATTATTATTAGCATTATTCAAAATGCATCCTACTCTAAAGCTTGCTTGTCGCTTTTTCAAACTACATTTTTTTTTCTTAATTCGAAAGAATATTTAAACAAGAAGTTCTAAAAGAACTAAAATAGCCTATTTTCCTGTTACTTAAATTCTTACTGAAATTCCTACAGGGAAATAACTAGGTTCGTAACCGTAAGTGTCATATACAACCGTCTCAACACAAAATTTAGGCACATTAGAATAAATTTCACTAAGTACAGCATCCAGCTATAATTTAAACTTCGTAAAGCCAAAATCAACGATTTTCATTAATTTTCTATCGGAAATAAAATTAATATTACTTATTGGCTGCTTGATTTATATGTAGTTCTACCAATCTATAATAATAAAAATGAAGTTTTGTGTGTGTGTGTGTATGTATGTATGTATGTCTCTCTGAAACTCACAAACTAGACATTTGTTTGACTCGTAACTTGGTACAAATACGTAGTTCACACTTGAGTTGCAAAATAAGAACTTTCAGAGCTCAAAGTGTTCTATTTTTAGAGAAAATTCGAATTTTCTGGGAAAACTACACCACTTTGGCTCAAATCCGACGATTTCTTTTCTTTCCTGATGCCATCTGAAGAAACAATTAAATAAAACTTTCAACGAAAATAAATAAAATTGAAAATGTTTATTTTATTGTGTTGCCATAACTTTCAGAAACTAAATTCATTATTTGAAAATAATTGATATGTTTCAATTGACGTGTTTCCAACAAGTCTTGATTCCTGGATTTCTTATGGGTTTAGTTGATGATTTCGTCAATGATGGTTCTGTTGATTACAAATATGCATGTTCAAACAATAAATGTGTAGTTTACCTATAAGTTCTAGAGCTGCCGTTAGGTCTTTATTTTCTCGCCAAGTACGTTGCCAATCCCGCCAAATTATAATAAAAACTCGCCAAATGGGCAAATGGTTTGTTAAGCTATTACTGAACAATGATGGTTAATAAAGGTCATCGCACGAGCTGCATGTTAGGGTTTTATGTCTTTACTTTTTCGCCAAATACATTGCCAATCTCGCCAATTCATTGATTAAAACTCGCCAATGAGCAAAATGTTTGTTAAGCTATTACTGAACTATGATGGTTAATAAAGCCATCGCACTAGAGCTGCATATAAGAGTATTATGTCTTTATTGTTTCGCCAAATATGTTGCCAATCTCGCTAAATTATTTATTAAAACTCGCCAAATGGGCAAAATGTTTTTTAAAATAATTTATAAGCTGGTTGGATATGCTAAGGTCGTTGTGTTAGAGCTGTATAATGTGTGTGTTTGTAGCTATATCTATTTTCTCGCCAAATTATTTACCAAAACGAGCCAAAAGAGTTAAAAAAGGTTTTATGTATTTATGAGGGAATTGCGATGACATTTATGAGTACATTTTACAGCGTATTTTTGATTTTAGAATATTAGGGCAATGAATTGAGATTTTTTACTTGATAACGAGTGGAAAGAGAATAACTTAAGTTTATGATTTTATAACAGTTTATATGGTACACATACTTGGATCGATTTGATATTTATTTAATCCGTGCGAAGTGCGGGTATAAATTTGCTAGTAATTAAATATTTATTTATAGCAAAAAATCTGAAACTACTCCAAAGTGCGTATAAAATAAGAATTGTTAATTAAAACTAATCAGGATTTTACTTTTTCAATTGTTGTAAATATCAAATAATTAGTTATGTTTGGATGCGCCTAAGGAACAGACATCCATTTTGTTTTAAGACATTTTTATTTCTGATTCATTCAAGTGAGCTGGTTACATAACTAGCGCCGTAGCGCCCACTACTGGAGAGAAGAGACATTGCAACATAGCATTTTTTACAAGGATTATGCGCAAAAAAATGTTTTGCCACTTAGTTAGTAAACAATTATTAAACAATCAAATAATCCAATTCCTGACGTCATTCCAAAATGATTTAAGCCCAAAATAAATTTTGCTTAAATAATGTTATTTTTAAATGAATAAAGTTTCTCATGCCATTGTTGAGTTGGCAACAGCGATTTAAATGACTCGAAATTGAATTTCAATGCTAATCCAATGGGAAATTCGTCGACAAATAGTAGTTTTATGTCCGTTTGATCGTACAGACAGACGAACAAAAAGTATGAAAGCTGGGTCCCTGAGGTCATACCCTTCTAACAAAAAAAGAATTTTTGAGATCGGATGGATAGAACCAATTTTGGAAAGGGGTACGAATGGACGCACAGACATCGACCACATGTCAATACCTACTTTTTCATTCTTTTTAATTCTTTCAAATTAAAAAAAGGAAAAGTAGACAAAAATTCGTGTTATTTTACTCCGTAAACATGATGGCAGCGCCTTCTTCCAGCTGTTACCGCGTTAACAGAGTAAAGAACCACAATTTTTCTGCATATAGAAATAATTATACGAAATTTTCACAGTGAATAATTCTTGCAAAAATACATTACCTACGCAACCCTTGTCTTTAGTAAGCGTTAGGCCAGCCGAGCACTCGCATTTGTATGTTTTTTGTTTGTTGGTTGGATTTTCCGTGTCCACACAATTGGCTCCTTTTGACTCGCAGTCTTTCTGGGCAGCTTCATCAACACACGTCATATCTATAATCAAACAAAAAAATAATGAAGTATGACAAGAATAAAAAGATAGCAACTAATTTTTCTAAGGTGAAAGCATCTTGTGCAAAAGTGCTTCTAGGTGGCAGTTACTCTTAAAAATCTACTTATTTTTCAATAGGAATTTCAGCGAGTATTTAAGTAACAGGGAAATAGGGTTATTTTAGTTCTTTTTGAACTTCTTGATTTTACTCCGACCATTTCGTGAAGTATACTGAGTAAAGTTGTATTCCTTGCGAAATATTTTCAGAGAAACAAAAAAATTATTTGAAAGTATTTTTTTCAAATTTCAAAAGAGTTTAATTATGAGGACAAAGTAATTAAAATTCTTATCGGAAATATCAATAGTCCGCATATTTAATAGAGAACCGTTTTGAACAATCTAAACAAGAAGTTCTGAAAGTAATTGAAAGGCCAATTTGCTGTTATTCTAATACTTATTGAAATTCTTATTGGTGCGGATAGGATTGGCTGACAGGCAAAAACAACAACAAACAGATTTGATTTCCTATTTTTCTTACACAAAAACAATTTTCTTAAGATGTTGTTAGAACTAATGTTAAAACAGACCTTTTTTAGACAGACGAACAAAAAGCGTAGACACAAACATCTATCTATAATAATAAAAGAAAGAGTCTGTCTATCTGTCTGTGTGTAAGTCTGTGGATCGCAAAAGACCTACTTAGACTGCTCTAAAAAATTCAAAAATTTTAATATAGATTCCTTTTAATATCTACGTGTGCACCTGAGGCTTAGTTTTTTCATATTTGATTGTGATTTTTAATTAATATAATTAGTTTTAAAAAAACGTCATCCAAGTGATATTGCGGGACCATAGCAGGGCTTGAAAATACATGGACCTGGCCGAAACGGGGGCTTGACGCCATCCTTTATTAGTTTGATTGATTGAGTTTGGTTGAGATCTGCGCTAGCCCTAAGGCTGCTTCATCCTCTTCATCCTCTATTAGTGTTTAATTTTTTTAAGTGCGCATGCGCCAACATGATTTTTTATTTTTTTTTTTTTATTTTGAGTGTATTTTCACAAGTAAGCATGCCTCTAAAAGGAAGCAATGCGAATTAACGGGTTCCCAGTAAGGCGGGATCATACTGATATTCTATATATAGATATAAAAGAAAGTCGTGTTACTTCGACTATTTATAACTCAAGAACGGCTAAACTGATTTGACTGAAAATTGGTGTAGAGTTAGCTTAGAACAAGGAATAGGCTATAGGATACTTTTTATTTCTAAATTCGAACCCAAACGGGTGTAGGCGGGCAAAACGTGAGCCTTAGGAATTGCATTGTAAGATTAGAATTTATACTTTTATTTCAATTAAAACAAATTTCAGCGCATTCAGCGTGAACAAAAATTAAATAAAGAAAAAAGAGCACGGGTTTAATTTGCTGGATTGATATTTGAATATCAGTATTTTATTTTATTTATTGATTTTAATTTTTTATTTTTTTTATGGTAGATCAGATTTCCACAACTAGATTTTAATTTTGTTTTCAAATTAAACTTAATTGATGTTTACAAATGGTAAGAAATTAAGATATGAAGCAATATTTTCGTCAAAAATAAGGAATTTATAAAACTTTTTCAATCATACAAGAGGATGAATGTCTGTTTAGTTTTCTGATGTTAAGATGGCTTAATGGACGATTGAATTTTGGCTTTGGCGGCCTTTGGCGACGTTGAATACTTAACGTAGGGTAGCTCTTCGCATCCAGTTGTATTGGTTTGGGCTAGTTTGAATTATCGTCGCATTAAATGTATACACGAAGGCTATTGGAATCGGAAGTCGGAAGTTGTAATTTAGAACTACAGTCAAGTTACGAGACGACACATGAGTAGGTACCTAATGCATTTTTAAGGGTGACATATTAGACAGCGTCGGTAATTTGGAGGATATTTTAAGTGTCCTTTCTCTACACGGGGTATTATTATTCATCGGACATTTTTTGGAATAAGAGCCGTTTATAGGTTGGCAGTTATTTTGGCGATTCCCGTACCGGAACCTAGGACCTACCGCAAGCAAGTCGAAAGTTTTTGCCGACTTGGTGTGAAAGTCTTAACATAAGCGTTTGGTGGTAAGGAAATTGATGGAAAATGTGATTTACGCGACGAAACTAAGTTCGAAGGTGGGGAAGTTCTCATTCCAAGAATCCCGAAGATCCCAACCGACGACATGACATTTGAGTTTAAAAGACTTCAATTTCCTATCCGTCTTGCATTCGCCATGACCATTAACAAATCACAAGGCCAATCCTTAAAAGTTTGTAGTCTGAATCTATAAACTCCATTGTTTTTCCCATGTCTATATGGGGCATGTTCAGGGGTAGGAAGACCATCTGCGTTATTTGTTCTTGCACCTGATTTTAAAACGAAAAATGTCGTGTATCACAAGGTGCTTCACTAAAGAGCGGAACCCATACACAAAAATACATGGGCGATAAAAAATCATTATAATACTTCCTTTTTTTAATTTACATTTATCATAATAATAAAATATTGAACTTGATAAAATCAAAAGTCTACTCATTTATTGCCTCTGAGGCGGAAAAAAATTCGCCGGGTCAGCTAGTAAAGTATAAAAATAGGGCAAGGCTTTCCTCTCTTTTTAAACAAAAAATATCATTTTAAAAATCAGATTGTTATAACTGAAATTAAAACAGGCTGTTTCATAAAAGACAGTGGGAAACACGGACAGAAAAACGTATGGACAGATGGACAAAAAGTATTGCAGATTGGTCTATGATATCATGCCTTTAAAAAAAAGAATTTTTAGTACCGGATCGTAAGAAAAAAAATTGAAATGGTAGGGCAGGGGGTATGGACGAACAGACAGACGGACGGAAATCTCCACGATGCCAATACCTTGTGCTGGTGGCTCATCTGTTGATGATTCAGGTTCACCTTCTGTGACTTTCGACTGGTCCTCACCAGTCTCTGGTGTAACATCACCATTTCTTAATAAATAGTCTTTTACTAATATACTACCAGAGTTATCACTAGTATCACCACTTTCATTTTCAGTGTGTCCCCTTGTTGAACCACAACAGAGCACCAATGCCAGCACCAGCGCCCACTTCATCTTCGTCAAACTTCTGCACCACTTCCCACAAAAAAAACTTCAAACTTCAGCAGATCTCCAGCTTTCAACAGATCGAATCACCACCGACAAATGGAGGTACCGATCGACGCCCCTCGATGTTTATCGATACCTTTTTCCTCTTCGAACAGAACCGATGATAAAAAAAAATAAAGGTACGGAATCTGTAGATTGCATCACACCTGTTGCATGTTAGGGAGATGAAGACCTTTGCGCAGCCTTATCGATATCTTGAGCGATGAAACACAAAAATAGTGCAATCGCTTTTTTTTGTCTCTAACTCATATTAAGAAGATAGTGGAGAGATGAACATTTGGAATTATATGAGTTTATTGCGGTATTAAAAGTTAGAAAATGGAGTAAAACCGAAAGGATAAGGGTCATTTTTTGTTAATAAAAACATTTGTTTAGTATCGTGTAAAAACGAAGAGTTTATTCATCATTAAATTATTTTTTAAATTGGGCTACTTCTTGACCAAGTAGTGCTGTTATAGATTCGGTAAATCTCCGAAACGGAGAACCATCAAGGCGACCTTAACTATCAATTTTGACTCTCAGATAACAATTAATCTTTACTTGCACCACTGTGAGACAACTTTCTATCCAAATATTATGCAGAAGTCAGCTAAATCATTACTGTCACTTTTTTTCTGTATAAAATGTTTTAAAACCTAAAACTATAAATTGTCTTTGACAAAAAAAAAACACAATTCATGTACCTAATGAGTCAAAGAGCATTTTTAAGCAAAATAGGATTTACTATTAACCAATTTTTTAATTTAAAAAAGTTGAAAAATAGGTTTGTATTTCTAAGATTAATTTTAATGCTTTAAGACAGATTTTTGGCTATGTTTATGTATCAATAAAAGTAACATTGCTTTCCGAAACAAAATTTTGAGACGTCGCGACGCGTCGGCATAACTTTTTATTTAAACCAGGTTATAGATACTAATAGACTATTTGTCTTACTGAGGCTCAGAAGTCTGCCTCAAAATCTCTTATTGATCAATTAGCGACAATATTTTAACTTATTTCTTTAAGGTTATCTTAGAATAAGAAAAATTGCTTTGTTCTTTACATTTCAAACACTTTTTTCCATCTAATAACGTTTTTTTTTAATGTATGTGTTTTAAAAACGAAGTTAGGTGTAGATATTTTACAGAGCAACAAAAACAAGCAATCGTGTACGAGGTTTTATCGATGTAAACTTTTTATCTAATAAAGTAATTTTATTTTTAAAAAGAACTCACATGTTTGCATAATTTTGAATGACTTATTTTCATTCCAAATCCTCAAATTTGAATGAATGATATACCTGTTTACCTAAAAAAAACTTTAATCTGCTCTGTGAAATAGACATGGTTTGACTTTTATTGCTATTGCTTGATAATTATTTTTGACTTTAGCATAAATATTTCACATATTTATGTAATTCTGTAATAGCCATAATACAGCTACCGGTCTTAATTTGATGATTTGCATTACGTTGCCAAGTCAGATAAGTCAAATTAGATAAGTTCTACTTCAACATAATTTGATATGCATAACAAACTTACTTTAAATTTTCGCAATCGCCAAAACACCAAAACAACGAGCTTTTTTAGATTATAACTCTTTAAAAAAAGTGAAACAATTACCAACAATCAATCGCATCAAATGAAAATAGAATCGTAATAACACAACTTAATAGAATTTAAACTTTTGTACAATGGGCGTAGTTAAAGACAACCATCAAGTAATTTAGACAGCTAGTTGTATAGTTATAAATTAAGCTAATTCCCCAAAATAATAAATTAAAGTATTTAGTGGTGAAACACTATGTATAAGAATAGGATGATCGCTTTCCCGGAAGAAATCAGTTTTTAAATGACAAAAAAAAACTGAACACCCAACCAATCGTTGTAAACTTTGACCAGTGTTGCGAGTTTCCGTTTTTTTAAAGGTGTTCGAACATCCTTATTTCAAAAAAAAATTACTAGGTTTTATTTAAAAAAAAAACAGTTTTGATCTTCTTCAGTACACTAAATAAAAGTCAAAAAGAACATAATGTCAAAGAGTTCTATATTAGGGTAGAGGAACGACTCGTACTGAGCTGCCATCGACAGCCATGGCCCACTACGGAGCCCGAATAGAGACATAAAGTGCTAGTTAATTTAAAACTTTGATACTGAGAAAGTAAGTATACCCTGGGCAAAGGCGGGAATCGAACCCACACTCGTTACAGCGCTCGGACTGCTAGCGTTATAACCTGCCATCCAAACCACATGGCCATCGGGCCCCACATGCCACCCTATATTGTCCATGTGTTGGTCTATGGTGCGGTTGGAAGGTTCAGTCTCTACCCTTCTATAGAACTCTTTGCATAATGTTTTAGAGTGAGAGTAAGGCTAGAAAGAGAAAGATTTTTTATTCTTAAAATATATTTCGAAATTTAGCTGATATCTTGTCCAAATTTATTCAGAAAGATTTTTATCCTTTGTTTTGATTTTATATATTTGTTTAAGCAGACATTTTATTGACATAAAGTCATAAATATGATATCTGTAAAGTAAAGCGGCTAGCGTGTGTCTGAAGTCTGTGATATTCATGTTTTTGTTTCAAAGAACAATGACTCAGCATAGTTATGCCTCTAGTAAGAGACTAGGAAGAAGGATAGAGTAACTTTCAAAGTTAACATACACTCTTAAAACAAAAGAGTGAAATCCACTCCAGTTGGAGAAGTGCATTTTCGACACCCTAAAGGCATGCATATTTTCTCAGACTGAGTTAAAATCACTCGTTTGGAGTGATCCTGTCGGAGGTTTAACACACAAAGGATCCACTCCAAAAGGAGAAGTGCATTTTCCAGTCTGGAAGAGTGAAATCCACTCAGACTGAGGTAAATTGGGAGTGTTTGTTTTAAGAGTGTAGTTTAATTAGTCGTTTTTGTTTTCTTTCTTTTCTAGGTAAAAATAAAGGCAACTTGAACTTGTTTAAGGCAAAAATTAAAAGTTCATCTTTTGAGAATAACTTATTGAAAAGGTATAATTGTATTAATTTTAAAAAGTAACTCATAAATTAGGATCAACATATTTCGTAAGTTGTTTATCTACACATTGCATTGAAAAAGCATCAAATTTCAAATATCAATCAAAAATTAAAATAAACATCTGGAAGGCTTTGTTTATTTATAAAATATACGCACTTCTACACTGTTAAAAAAAACCTGAAATTTCAGGAGAGAAAATTACTGATTTTAACGGAACTTTCCGGTAACTACTGAAAACGGGTTTGTTTCTTCTGAAAACGGTTTTTCTTCTTCTAAAAACGGGAAATGTCCGTAAACCGAACCGAAAATGTCCGTAAAGAGCGGAAACGGAATTTTCCCGTTTTTAGACGCGAAGTGTTACAAACAATGGCGGCTTATTGAAGTTTAGGCCTAAACATAAAAATCCATAGCACGTATACAAGCAACTCGAATTTTAAATTTTGCCTTTCAGAACATAAATTGCATGTTTTTAATAGCAAAACTGATTGTCTTTATTAGAATATGTAAGTATTGTAAAGATAGAACAAAATTATAACTATTGTTTACTATTGCAGCTGCTTTTTAGTCCAATTTACACTACGTTCTTGAATTGAGCTTTAGCGCAGTCAAAGAATGCTTTGTTTTCGCAAACTTCTATCAAACAGTTTGATAAAAATCGTATAATAAAAATGCAAGCAATATGTAAAGCAAACAGTTCTTGCTGAAAATACGATTAGAACACATTAAATAATTAAAAATAGTTTTTTAAAGCAACTTTAAATATTTGTAAATCGTTTGGAAAAACTTTTGAAGATTGCATGGTACTGCTCAACTCCTCTTTTATGCAAAAAGAATAATTCTTTTTTTCGTTTTCTCTCGATGATTTCGACAGAATCAGCATGTGATAGAATATGGATTAAAAGGCATATTAAAAATTGTAAAAAGTTGTGAGATAATGTTTCGAGCCAACTTAAAGAGGATGATTTTAAAACATACATTTTGTTACGACTTTTTACCGGCAGCTGAAACCGGATTTAGAATTTGTTGTACAGAACTATTATGACTACAGATGATGTCTAACTGAAGAAAAGAAAATAAACATGTTCGAAGTTATACTGCAGTGAAAAGCCGGGTGTCAAGCATCTGCTCATTACTTTCGTTTTCTACAAAAGGAAACCGTGGTTTTCGCTGTATTATTTCGAGGTCTTATCACTTAAATATGCTAGAATTTCAAACTTAATGCCACGCAAAGTGTATTTTAAAAATATGTGTGCTGGAAATAGTGAAACTACATTTTTTGTTGGAATTATTTGGATTATTATGTTAAAATTATTAAGGTAAGTGTCCCATCGTCGCATTGCTTGGTTCGATATTCTCACTTTCGATGTTTTTCACAGACGTAATGTTCAATCTTTTTCATATACAAGCTCAAAGTGTTTTTAAAATATGTGTGTTGGAAATTGTGAAACTACATTTTTTGTTGGAAATGTTTGGATTATTTTGTTTAAAAATTTAATCAAGGTAAGTGTAAATGTAATATTTTTTTCTGTTGAAATAAAAATGTTTTCTGTAAATTGCTTTGGTTTCTTATTCAACCGATACATATATATTATTATAAAATTATTTAGTTATTACTTGCTAAAAAAGAAAAACAGTATGAAAAACTTTAATCTCTACTTCTTTATGGTTAAAAGTATTATTTTTACAATGCATAATTTGTGTCTTAAATTCTGGTTATTAATCAAGAACGTTTTACATTGAAAGATAAATTTAATTTTTTGTATTATGATGCATTACATTTTTGAAACTTGCTGTTTTTCTTTCAAAGTAATTTTAATATGTAAAGTCAATGTGCTAAATCACTATAATTTAATATCTAACAGTTTGTTGCCTTTTAAAATAGTTTAATTATATATTATAGTTGAAAAAATATGTAATTTTGACAATTATATTATACTGTAGATAATGGACTGGTTTTAAATTTATTTTTATATTCTACGGTGGATACGAGGGGAAATACAGGATGGCCCAAAAGTAGTTTAACAGTTAATGTTGTACCATTGGTAAGAACTTTGGCTTATTTAGAACAGGTATTTGACATAGTCGTGCTTAGTTTTAGTTACGACTTTATTTTAGCCAACCAACAAAACTAAGCACGACTATGTCAAATACCTGTTCTAAATAAGCCGAAGTTCTTACCAATAGTACAACATTAACTGTTAGGCTACTTTTGGGCCACCCTGTACAAAATGGAAAATTTTAATAACGGAGAAATAAGAAACGGGACTTCTGTAAATATACGGGAAAATTCAAAATGGAAAATTTTAATAACGGAGAAATAAGAAACGGGACTTCTGTAAATATACGGGAAAATTCAAAATGGAAAATTTTAATAACGGAGAAATAAGAAACGGAACTTCGTAACGGGAAAATACTTAACGGAACGGGAAAAGCCCGGCAACTCAGCTGCCGGGCTTTTTCCTTCAAATTCAGTAATTTTTTTTAATAGTGTAAGCTTCTAAATTATTACATTTTAAAATGCATCCCAATAGCTTCTTTCATTTGGAATTAAAGTGAAAAAGCTATACTACTCAACGTCAGAATATTAGAATATTCCAAATATTTGAGTTTTTCTCATCAAAAAGACACCATTTCTTACCGAATATGCAAAGTAGACGCCTCCTTGAAGTTAGCATATATTTTAAAGATATCTATCAACCATATATTGTTTACACAAAACATAAAAATAAATACAAATTTATAAAATCAAATTTTAAAAAGATCATATTATTAGAATAATGATAAAAGGCGTTCCAAAAAATTAGGATATTTGTCCATTTACGTGATTGGTCCACGTGGTGTTGAAATTTCATATAACTAGCGACGTATTAGAAGTAGTGACAGTACTGTTCCATGATTGAAAACAAAATTTCCGTTGTTGTTGCTTAGAATGGGCCGAAAAAAAGATATCCCTATTCTTACTAAGAATATAATTTTAACGTTACGGAATGAGGGGCTGACTCAACAGAAAATAGCCAGGAAGGACAGGAAGGTGAATTGCTCTCAAGGAACTGTGAGTAAAATTCTTCAGGACTACTATAGGAACAATAAATTTAAATATACTCGCGAAAAATGTGGTGCCAAACGAATAACAACCAAGAGGCAAGAGAGATGTCTGAAAAGGATTACTGAAAAACATCGATTCAGGTCAGTGAATTTTATAAATAGGAAGTGGCGAGAATCAGGAGTTGATACCTCAGTCAGCACTACACGACGTCGAATACTTGAAATCGGCTTTCGATCACGTGTACCGAAGAAAAAGCCATTCCTTAGTGCCAGACAAAAAAGGGCACGTTTGTTGTGGTGCCGAAAAAGGCTGCTTTGGGGCACCCAAGATTGGGGCAAAGTACTTTTCAGTGATGAATCAGTATTTTGCGTGTCTGTCGGTCCACAAGGTCACCGTGTTTGGCGTTTTTCTCGAGAGGCTTTTCAGCAACAGTGCTTAAAACGCACAGTTAAGTTCAGCACATCAATAATGGTTTGGGGGTGTTTCAGTGCCAATGGCTTAGGAACGCTTTGTGTATTGAAAGGCACTGTTAATTCCGAAGTGTACAAGTCCGTTCTTGACAAATATATGATCCCTGCCTCTGAAGATCTATTTGAAGGGGAATTTGTCTTCCAACAAGACAGCGCATCATGTCACACGTCGAAAGCCACCTTGTCTTGGCTGAAAGATAATGAAGTACAACTACTTCCTTGGCCCGTGAATTCACCTGATTTAAATCCTATAGAAAATATATGGGGCTTAATGAAGAAAAAACTGAAAATATTGGCTCCAAAGGACCAGAACGAACTCACAAAATACGTTAACCGTGCTTGGTATGATATCAGCCAAGATCATTGTAAAAAATTAGTTGAAAGTATGCCGGATCGACTGCGAGATGTGATAAAAGCTAGGGGCGATGCAACCAAATACTGATTAGTTGCAAATAAAACTTGTAAGAGCAATTTATTTTATTTGTTTACGCATTATTCTAATTTTGTGAACTACCATTAGGATGTATTCTATTTTTGTGATTTTTTTATATTTTGATTTTAAAAGTAAATTTGCAAAATCAAGCCAATTGTTTTATGTTATTTTCATTAACAAATCTTATAAAATGTAATAAAACAAAAAGAATTTGTGAAACTTTAGTTGTGTATAAAAATAAATGCAACTTTCAAAGTTTTGAAATGTTTTATTCTCATTATTCTAATATTCTGACGTTGGGTAGTACTAATAATGAGAAAATCGTCCTTAGTAGCTTGGAACTAATACATATCGTTCCGAAAATTATTTCCACGTCCTTCTGACAATGTGGAATGGAGTCGATATTGGAAGGTGATCGTCTGATATCATGTTCTACTTCAAAATTTTGGCTTTAAAATCGACATGATTCTATTACTACTTGTTGATAAAAATTAATTTAAATTTTGCATCGAAAATTGAATAAAACTTTTGGTGTAGATCTATTAATTACTGTTTGGAATTTTAATAGTGTAATTGTAATTAATTCAGTTCTGATCTTTTTGACAATCGTGATATTTGTACAAAGCGATTAGAGTCAAACAAATCCTGATACCTAATAATAATTTATATACTGCAAAATAAACAGGTATTATTTTTGAAAAAATACAAATGTAGCAAATAATTTATAGAAAAGCATAATAATTCAATACTAAATTACATTGCTTCATTTCTGTTCTAGGCTAATAGTTCATATCGATCCGCATTGATAAAAAATCTATTATGGTTTAAGTCAGAGAAAATAATTTGTTACATAAGTATACCAAATTAGTCCTCCTGCTTTATGACTCCATCGTCGTCTATTTTACATCACTTTCCATACACAAAAAAAATACTCAATGCGTTATTGGTAATCGCTTTTAAAACTCGCACCAATAATTCTCATCTTTAATTCCAAATGTTACACTAATTCCGTGATATGAAGTGTCTAATTGCGAAACTCACTTTAACTGAAGCTTTACTTAGAAAAAGAGTCCGGTTCGTTTATTTTCGACTTTTGAAGATTGTAAATTTAATTGGACAAAGTCAATCACTAAATGAACAGGGCCCTATATGAATCGGTGAGTGCAGAAACCACTTCAGTCAAAAAATCCGGAAACTCGTTTTCAATGAAAATAAGCGTAGAAAGGCAAGATGCGTGTTGGTTGCAAAAACTACGTTAGTCTGTTGAGTAGTTCCGTAAATACAGGACGTTTGTTTCGAGTGTTGAGTGCAGAAATAGAGGAGGAGTTATTACGTTTTTTCTCCCTCCTGAAAAATTTGAAATTTGTGACTCTTGTTTCTGCACTCACCGATTCATATATGAGTGATACTTATGAGAATGTGATTTCGTCAACTAAACCTTTAATTTAAGATGAAAGTAAAACGATTTTAAAGTCCTTATTAAAACATATTTCAAATGTCACAAGTCTTTATTGTATCCTGCCCGTTATCAATCTTCGCCTGCTGTTTGCAAATAAAATCCAAAACAATAATACCTTATTACACCTACACTGATAACTGTCCTCTCCTCAACATACCTAAGGTTACAATCACCAAGACAACGCAATCATCTTGTAATCTCAGTTATGCGGAACTGTCTATTGCAGGGGATGTTTTCTGTGTAAAGAAAGTCCTATTTACACAACGCCGACACATTGACACTTTTAGAAGTAATTTTCACCACAGAAATGTCATTTTGTCTTTTTTAACCCTGAAGTTCCGGAAATTTTGCTAATCACCGAATAAGTGGGTTGATATTTTGGTTTCTAAGGGAAATATCTGGACATTTTTACTTTATATTATCACTCTTAAAACAAGCGAGTGATTTTAACTCCGTCTGAGTTAATTTTCACTTATTTCAGTGTCGAAAATGAACTTTCCCTATAGGAGTGGATTTCACTCTTTTGTTTTGCTAAACCTCCGACAGGATCTCCACCACAGTCCTATACGATTTGAAATTTGAACTGCGGAGGATTGGCGCAGATGACAACAGAGCTTTTGTAATTTGAAAATACAGCGTGAAATTGCAGGAATTTAAGAGTTAGGTGTGTGTAAGTTGTATCAAATATATATATTTTTTAATAAATATCATTCGTACACACTTAAAACAAACGAGCGATTTTAACGAGCGAGTTAATTTTTACTTCTTTCCAGTGTCGAAAATGCACTTTCCCTATAGGAGTGGATTTCACTCTTGTTTTAAGAGTGAGTAACTTTACCCCTTCAATCTCGCTCCCGATAAAATGACAGGGAAAAGTTTCACCCTCTATTTATCCCTCCCGTGATATTTTCAGGGAGGGATAAATAGAGGTAAATAGGAATGTTCAGTAATAACACTACAACATACAATCAAAATTAACCAAGGAGGTTCAGTATGTTGTATATCGGTAATGTTAAATTGGCCAATTTCAATGTACCTTTTCACAATAACTACTGATCAGATCATCTTAAAAATTTCTGTGTGTATTATACCAACCTTTTATATTAATCTGAGGTTAAAAGTTTTTTTTAAAATAACTGTTAGGATTTTTTAAAATAAAATAAGTTTTAAAGTACCCCAAAAAAAATGAAATTTCTCACTTTTTTGCCCCATAAATTTTTTTTTTTCACTTTATTTTTATTAAAATTTATAACCTCAGATTAATCAATATTATGTATTACATCATATAAAAAAAGTTTACGAGAAAACATAGCATAGTTTTTGAGAAAAGGTACATCGAAGTTCAAAAAATCAAGTTCTGAGAAAAACACGTTTAAAGTTTTTATTGTTACTCATTTCCTCACGAAACCATGACATAAAAATGGCTTTTAATGTCAAAAATATTTTTCCAATCGTCTTGATACTTTGTGACAATATTAGTAAAATTTGTAATAGTATTTTAAGCCAATAATTTTTGTTTTGATTTTTTCACCGATTTTGGGGTACTGAACCCCCTTAAATCCACCAATTGAACCACAATTGGGTGAAGTTTTCAGTAGTAACTCGCCAATAAGATTGAAACCACCCTTAAATCCACCAGTTGAAAGCCAATAGGATTAACTTTTTAAAAAATTTAAGCTAAAAACATATGAAAAATTAAAAATTAATATGTAGTTTGTTATTAAACATATTTAATGTAATTTTCAGGTATAAAAAATAAGCACTTTTATGACAATTTTCTTGAAAATTATAGTAAATTGTCTAAGAACACATGGATTAGCCCTCAACACATAGGCATAAACCAGTAAAGCGTCGAAATCAAAAGTCGATATTTTAAATGAAAATAATTAAACTATGCTGCGACTTAATTTTGGAAGTAAAGAACAAATCATATTCTTGATTTAAAAATACATTTATTGTATAAACATAAATCAGGGTTCTAAAAATACATAGCAGCTGAAGATATCCTGTATAGATATACGAACTTAATGAATGAACAGAATTTTTTTCAAACATACTTGTTTATAACTAAAGAAACTTTAATGCTTACAAAATGAAATACAGAATCAAAATACAATAATTTTTACGTATATTTGTTGCTGCAACGAGTTTTCATTACATCTTAAGCAATGAACATATAAGTAATTTTAAAACAATTTCATAAAAGTCTTTTCACCTATTCCATATCTAAGTAAATGCTTTTTACATTAGACTTTTCAAAAATTGGTCTAGGAAGGTAGAAACAACAGAAATTTTCATAGACCAGAGTATTAACAATAGAGATAGAATCGTAAGGTAATATTTAACGAACATATAAATTATTATAAATAATAATCATTGTAATTAAATATTTTACTCCCATCATAAAATGAAAACTATTATGACTGACATAAAAACGTCTTCAGCAATATCTAGTAATTTATGTATTTTTTCTAGTAAACATGATTAACGTTGATATCATTTTTAAATGGCGTTTACATTGTTTTAAATGAACTAAAATAATTTATTTGTACATTAAAAATTGCAAAGATAATTTGATTTTAATTTGTTTTCAACTACTGATATAGAAAATCAGTATTTCATGACTATTGAAACATTTCAAAGACTATTTAAAAATAAAAAGAATTATTTAAACTAAATAATTTAAGAACTGTACATAAATCTCCTTAATTAATCTGAAAATCTTCTTAGGATTTTGCAAATTTTCTTATCAAAATCAGAAAGTCAAATTTTTTCTCACGAAGTCGAAACATTGACCCTTTGGATAAGGACAAAATTACTTCAGGATAAAATTTGTTTTATATGAAGATTCTATTTTTGAAACGCATTGTTGATTGTTCCAGATTCTACATTTCTTCTGTCCGTCTGAAAATAAGTGAACGTCTTTAATTTACTGAAATTTGAAAATAGCACACATATTTTATATTGTTCATCAAAATAAAATTTAAAAAATTAAAGCTTAAATACATATGTGGTGGTCAATTTCCAATATGGATACAATGCAATTTAAGATTAATTTAAGTTGTTTCGGAACCAATTACTACATAAAAATTATATAAATAATTAATTAAAGTTCTAAAATAGGCCGGCAATTTAATATATTTTTCATAGTTTTCTTCTGTTTTTATTGACATTACAAATTAATATGACATTAATTCATAATATTTAGATTTTGTCTAAGATGATCAAGAATTGTTGTGAAAATATAGGTTTGTGTATGTCTTTCAAGATATCGTGGAAAAAGGCGTAAAATATAGCACTTGGAGGTTAAATTTTCTTTGAAAATGCTTTTAATTTAAAGATTTAGTAATTTAAAACTTAATTTATAATCATCAATACAGTTTAAATTTAATTAGCAATATTTTTTAGTGTACGAGGTCTATCCACAACAATATGCTAAAAGTTTAACACAAAATTTGCAATTCGAAATTTTTTATCTATAAAATATAAAAACGAATAATTATCTATAAAAAGTATTTACCATTTCAGTTCCGTACAAAATTCGATCTGGGGCATCCGAATATTTCCTTTTCTTTAATCTTAAAATTAATTAAAAGTAAAACAAAAAATTAAAATAATAAAAAAATGCTTTAATTTGCATCACACAAATCTTATTTTAATGAAAAATATCAAATGAAATAAATAGAAATGTGAGTGATTTTATGCCTGAAATTGAGCAGATATATTTAAAAAAAATTAAAGATGAATAAATAATTCTAGAATATTATAAAGAATTTTTGCGCTGGAAAATTCCTAACTAAAATATATTTTTGAGCACTTAACATTTTCTTAATAAATCAAGGAGGATGTTTCACGTCATTAAGTATAGTCAGCAGCTCCAACGGTCTTGTTTTCATTTTTTTAATCTGGAATTACTTTTGTTTCGGTAATTGAAAGTCAGTTTTCCAGGAATATTATACTTATTGACTTTTTTTAAATGCCAACTTCTTTCTGCGTTGTTGGTTGTTCGAATCATTTGTTAAAAAAAAGCTTGCATAGAAATATAAGTTTCCTTTCACCTATGACGGTCATTTTGAGAGTGAAACTAAATGAAATCGCATGACACGGAAAAATGAGAACAAAAGCGTTACATCATCTGAAACATTTTCATTACAACAAAAAAGGTAAAATATTTCGCTTAAACTTGCTTGATTTTAAAGCATCAACCAAACAACAGTAGAATAAAAATCGGAAACGAGTGTAGTTAATCAAGAAATTACAATAAGTAGCACCAGACTTATCCAGGAACACTGCAATGTGATTTGTTGTACGTTTAAAAGTATTTTGTATTAAAAGAAATTTCATAATACCTTGAAGTGTACACAAAGCTTAAGATGAGCGTTACAAGTAAAGCTCCACCCAAAACGGCTCCAACTATAATAGTATTTTTCCATGCTTCTGCAAGTTACATATAAACAATAAATACATAATATTCAAATATCAAGTCAACAAAATTATGTTATTTATTTAACGTATGCAAAGAATATTGATCATATTAATTTGACAGTTCTGTTAAAATTTTAATAAAGCATCTGAATTTAGTTGTTTTTAAAATGTATGTAAAATGTAAAAGTCAAGCAATAAATATGCTAATTCTTACTTTTGAAATTCTCATCACGTAAATTGCACAATAGTCCACTATAACCAGCATCACAACTGCAATGAAAACATTTAGTTACTATGATATTTTGCCTGTAGTATCTTTAACATATAAAACTGTAGTGGCATTTTTTTTTTCCTAATTTATCTTAACATTTGCGCATCTTAAACACGTATATTTGTCTATGGATATTTGAAAGCCAAATAAAAACAATTAACTTTATTTTTAAATTAAATCGATTAAAAAGTAGTATTAGTTTTTCTGAGTACTCCGTGTAAATATTTTAAGGATTTTTTTTTACTAAGAGATGAACAGGTGTTTGTAACTGCTAAGATATTATTATTTAAATCATGTCAAAAATTTTAATTTAATCACAATTTTCCTAATTTGTAAATTTCTTAAAATTTCATTGCAAATTGTAAAAAATTATGTGGTAAGATTCTTCTGGTAATTATTTTACAGCTGCTCTTTTGATAATTTTCCCTTAAAAAATTTCATAATCTTCCTCTATAAAATCTATATTCACAAAATTCTCCCAAGTAGAATTATTTGTATGTTTTTCTATTATTTGTAAGCACATATGCAATTTGTCAGATTACTGGTTATAGAAGGAATACGAATCCTTTGGCGAAGGAAGCTTTTCTCTTGATCACAACAATAATCATTCAGCCAACTAAACAAGGTAAAATTCCTACATTTAACCAGTTAAAAGTAATTTGGCTGTGAAATTGAGTATAGCTGGTACCTCAGAATTCAAAGCATTAAGTCGTTATGTTTAAAATAAAATGTGTTTATTTTTTCAAAATAAAATCATAGATTTTAAAGTGTAATTTTTTCTCTGTTACCGTTTGAAGATGCAAATAAGCATTTGTAATACTTTTTACAATATCGTTTTGTGTCATATTTCTCCTGCTGAAACCGTCATGAGGTGCCGTAGTTCAGCTAGCAACTTCATTAACACTGTGTTTTCATTACCATCATTTACATTGTGTTATTACTAACACCATTAACACTGTATTTAAAAGTTAAATTTTTCATACCTGCATTCAAAGTCATGATCACCTACTGAAGAACAGTGTCCGTGCAAACAAGGATTAGGATTGCAAATTTCTGAAGGAAAAAAAACGTTAGAACTTGTATGCGGTACTTTTAAGAACGTAAAATCATTAAAAATCCTTTTAAAAGCTATCCCGATCTTTCATGAACTTGGTTTTACTTTTTGAACAACCAGTTTAACTTAGGGTACCATCAAAAGAAATAATTCAACAATAGTCTCTAAGCTTTTAATTTGTTGTGTACTATTTTAATATACATAATTAACGCAGCATTGTAGTTTACTGTTTTAACAGCAAGCACCGTTTTAAAAAATGGTCCAAGATTGCGCCGTGATTCTAGAAGTTTCTAGCTGCCACCACTAGTTGGAGAGTGAATTTAACATTTTTTGTTCTTGTTGTAGAAGCTATACTTCTAAATTTCAATTAAAATGAAACTTTTCTAAAGTGCTAAAATACTGCCGAATTATACTTTATAAAGTTTTTTTCTTCTTAACTTTTTAAATAAATCAAAAGTACGATCTGAAAACATTGTATGGTCTGTAACGAAGCTGTAATAACGAAAACATTCGGTTTCTGTACCAGAATATTTCAGTAGTTACGTGTTGTTTAAGCAATGTGTAGACAACCTAAGAATTTATTTTTCAAAATTAACTTTTAAAATTTTAACTAAATATTTGTCTAAAGTAATTATTGGTTGGAGAAGAAAAAAAATGTGTTATGATGTCTACGGAAAAAAAATTGTGGCTCTCACTATTACTTGTAATAGCCGGTCCACTGGCGCAATGGTTAGTGTACTAGCTTTTGGAGCTGCTGGGCTCGGGTTCGAATCCCGGTTAAGGCATGGGTGTTTGTGTTTGTCAATAAATGTTGTTATTTGTCCATGTGTTTGTGGCGTCCTTCTTTGTGTGTCTCTTGTGACTGTCTCTTCTGGCGAGCGGGGTAATGGGCTATATAGCCTACGCCCTTCCCTTCTAGAGGGCGCAATCACTGTCATTGTCATTGTCATTACCTGAAATATCTATCATAGCCAAATATATCTAAACCCACTGCAGTTTTTATAAAACCACTTTAAAATAATTACCTTTACCTCTAATCATAAATATGTGTGTGTGTTTCGATAAAAATTAATTCAAATTACATTTCTTTAATTTTTTAATACTAATTATGCTTCATCCTCATAACATTTAAACAAAATTCGAAATGAATTATTTTATCTTGTTAATAACTATATTTTGAGTTTTTGACTATTTAAGTTTACCATAGTGGTTGCAATTTAAGATAGATAATTTTAAGAGAGATAAAATGTTTCACAGCCATACAAATCCTTAGTAGTTTTTAACTTTTTACGTAGTAATGTAAAATTTAATAAAAAAAATTAAAAAATTAAATTGTGTAGTCTAATATGGCAGAATAAAATCCAGCTCGCAAAGCACTTGTGAAACTAAAAACCAAACAAAGTGTTTGAAGAGTTTTACTAACCCATAAAAGTAATTCTAACGCGCAGTACACAACTGTCTTTAGGTGATAAAACTTGATAAAAATTTAAATAAAACAAACAGACGATAGCAAATGTTACCGTTGCTAACAGTAACCGTGAAGGTGTAGTTTGTTTTGTGATATCAACAAGAAAGAATTCGGTATCGGCTTACAACGGGAATGTGTAACTTTTTAGATTTAGAAAACTTAAGCAAATATTTTATTTTGTGAAATCGGGGTTTATTTATTTCAGCATTCTGAAACTATGTCTGACTCAGAGATTGATACGCCTCGATCAAAAAATTGCACTTTTTTTATTGCATAGAAAAAAGAAAGATACCATGATAAAAAAAAAAAGGATAGCCTAAATATTCCTCTTAGATTAGTAAATACGTTAAAATTTGATTCTTGAAATTCTTTACAGTTATTTAAGTATAAAATTAGAATCTTTGAAAACGCCACTGTCTACAACAGTGAAAACATTTAAATTTTTGGCGAAAATTCTTTAGCTAATCTACACAACCATACAAAGCATTTGCTTAACTAATCCTTATGACAATAGAACAATGATGCATTGTACTTTATTTTCATTTTCAAATACAATAAATTGCATCAATTGCGTTTTAAAGATATTATCCATATATCATTCATTTTTAAATCTTTATATATTTGTAAGATATTTTAATAACGTGTCTTCAAAGGCATTATAAAATGAGTAACTACTCAATTCATCGACTGAAATATCGTCCTAGTGTATGAGCTTAAATACATTTATAATAGACCAGAGCTTTAATACATTTATAATGAACCTTTTTGCATGAAGCATTTTAGTGAATGAATTTTTAATGAACAGATTTGGTATTTTGAATTGTAAATCCGTCAGTCATACAGTCAAAATAACGAAAAACTATCGTTCTATATTTTTAGTCTTAAAATTGTAGTTAAGACATTTTCTAATTAAAGTTTCTTGTAATTACATTAAAAATGTCCAGTTATATATACGAGGCATTAATATGTGCAAAAAATGTTTGGTAGAGGATAACATAATTACTTGATACAAATTGTATCATTGTTTTGGAAAAATTTTAAAACGTTCATGTTAAATATGAAATTCTGTTGAAATTAACTGCATGTGTTTTAATGATATAGAGCAGTGGTTCTCAACCGGTGGGTCGCGACCCCCTGGGGGGTCGCGAAGGGATCCTAGGGGGGTCGCAAAAAGTTTTTTTTTTAAAATTAAAAATATATATTCAAGTAACGTTTTACAACTTCAATGAAAGAAAAAAAAAGCACATATTATTTTACTTTATATCTGGTTCACTTACATTTCAACTTTTTTATGTTATTAATACATTATCTTAATTCTAGTACGTTTACGTTGCAACAAGCTAATGAGAAACTTGTGCTTGTTTGATAAAAAAAATTTTGAATGTCTGGTTCGTTTCTTATCACATACATAATTAAGTGATTTTCCAAGTCTAAAGGATTTCTGGTTTTAGTTTTTAAGTTCAACATGGGCGAGAAGCCAAGTTCGCAAAGATAGGACATGGCTTGGCAAAGGGTATGATACTCCTTCAGATACGCAACCATGGTATTCACGCCTTCTCGACAACCAAAATTTATGAATTTCTTCACTTGCGAACTCCAGTTTTAAAATGCTGTCTGATGAAAGTTCCATCAATTTATCATGGAGTAGCAATGAATATACCATTTAGTGGTGTCATCTGTCATCATTAGTTATTAGTTGTTAATGGTATTGAAAATTATACTAGTGTTAATTTAATTGGTGGGGGAGGGAGGGCGGCGGGGGTGTCTTCAAATAAAAAAAAAACAATTACCCACACACACACACACAAATATAGTTAATAAACAGTACAGTATGTATAGGACGGAGAAGAGGGTCGCGAAATTATTTTGTGGAGTTAGGGGGTCGCCACCTTCAAAAGGTTGAGAACCACTGATATAGAGCAACAACGAAGTTTCTTAAAAATTGCATTGTAAATAAATGGACTTAAACCTAAAAGATAAAAAGCTTAGTTTAAAAGTCTGAGGGTTAAAAAATTTTGTCTTTTAAATACGAAGTTATGAATTGCTATTAATGTTCGGTTTTTTTGCACTTTTTAAAATATACCTACATTCACACTGCTCAAAAGAATTAGGGGAACGCATGGTTTACCCCCATTTTTTAAATTAAGCTTGCACTTATTTGTCGATAGATGGATGAATCATGTCTTTTGAAGAATAAAATAATGTTTGTTTTAATTAAATGTAAATATTAAAACATGGTAAAATAAAATTCACTCCACATTTTCTAAAAACAATAATTGACCCTAAATTCTTCACCCTTGCATTCTTAGATGTTTGAAAATTGATTTTCACCCTTAAATTTTAGTTAAAAAATTAAGATTTTTTCCCCTGTTATTTTTTTTTTCATTTCATTCTGGATGCATAATAAATCTATTTTACAATTTTTAGATTTTTAGAATAAAAAAATAAAATGTTGGAACTGAAATGGTTAACAAAAGTACACAAAGTGCCCCCCCAAATTGTTTTAAGCAGTGTACTTACCAACGCATCCACCATTTGGATTCGCAGTATCTTTTAGCATGTAACGTGCTTTGCATGAACACGTGTAGCTGCCAATTGTATTCCTGCACTTCATGTGAGAGGGACATGCAAGGCGATCCAAGCACTCATCCACATCTGAAATTGAAAAAGCGTTAAAAAAATAAATCATTGATCTACATCTTTCTTCCTTTTTATACTTTAGCATTCGGATATGTTGCTTAGTTATTAATTGTTAACTGTTTCATCTTCTAATGCACGAACAAAAATTAAGTACTAATTAATAATGCTGACATCAGCAGGGATGCTTGCAATATTGTCATGGGGTAATAACCATTGAAAAGGGCGTCACAAGTAAAAGTTAACATAATGAAGAGTCAACATTATCAACACCCATGCAACGAAGGGTATATAAATCTAGTAATTTTTATAAACCGAAATAACCATTTAGAATTAAATGTGTTCAGGTTAAAATGCTAGAAAAGGTGGTTTCCTAATTAACCAGAGGCACTCTGCCTCATAATTCAAATATTTTTTTAATAATTCAAATATTTTAAATATTTCTAAATAATTCAAATATTTTAAATATTTCTAAATAATTTAAATATTTCTAAATAATTCAAATATTTTAAATATTTCTAAATAATTCAAATATTTTAAATATTTCTAAATTATTCAAAAATTTTAAATATTTTAAATAATTCAAATATTTAAAATATTTATAAATAATTCAAATATTTTAAATGTTTTAAATTAATTCCGACATTTCAAATATGTTAAGTATTTTAAAATATTTCAAATATTTGAAAACAATACAAATATTTCAAATATTTTAAAATAATTCAAATATGTTTAAATAATTAAAATACTTTAAATATTTTGAAATAATTCAAATATTTTAAATATTTTGAAATATTTCAAATATGTTTAAATAATTAAAATACTTTAAATATTTTGAAATAATTCAAATATTTTATATATTTTGAAATAATTCAAATATTTTAAGTATTTAAACTAATTCAAATATTTTAAAATACTCCGAACAAAATTACCTCTGCAGTTTTCAATGTAGGATTCCGTATTCCTAAATGGATATAATCTGTTGCGAGGTTCAAAGCCGTCTTTACAGGTGCAGTTGAACGATTTTGTGGACATTGAGCTGACACACATGGTGTCCGATCCACACAGCTCGTCCTTAATGTCAGCATCGCAGGGGTCTGAATTCTTGTATGAAACTAACACAAAAATATTTATTGTTTAAATTCAGTATATTTATATGTTCAAAAAATGAAACAGAAAATTTATTAAAATATTTCTCGCTTTTGATTAATGAAAATATCGGAGCGAGCATTTTAAATTAAATGAGGAAACTAGATTTGTTATTTTCTTGAAAATGATTACATAGGGAGGTTGTATGAAAATGGATAGTCGAACAAAGGGCATACGTCGCCAGGGCCTCTTTTCTAGTTCAAGTTAAGAAGAAAATATTAGAAATTTGCCCCTTGCGCAAACGAAAAAAACTAAGAATTATTTCAATATACATTTCATGTTCAAAACCCAGAATTGTAAAACTACACAAAATCATAGTATAATTCAAAATGTTATACTTAAGACTTCGATTATATTTATCTATTTCCTTGAATATCATTTTTTTTTAAAGAAAATAATGGAAAATTATGTTACTTATCAATCAATAACTTCGAATAAAACCGGTTTAGAAACGTTACAACGTTGCTAGGTTTTTTTTATTTATATAATAAACATCTCATTATTATATTTATATTTATAAACTTATATTATTTTAACTTAAAACTACTTCTTTAAAAAAAGATCATATATTTTTTATAAGAAAATCATAACTACCTATGTCATCAACAAATATTCTTTGAAGAATCAGAGAAGGTGGTAGCAAACATTTGGATATCGAGTCCTTTACTGTCAAGCAATTTTCGGATAATTTCAATCTCTTCAAGTCGATATCTGATACTGATGAAAATTGCATTTCGATTTTGCACAGGATATAGTTTTTGTTTTCTCTTTAAAAATATTAAATACAAATTATTAATAATTTGCACTAAAATTTGTTCTAATTTTAAGTTAAGTGAGTTAAGTTAGTGATTTTTACAAATTTTTCGAATATTTTTTATACGGAATATGTACTTTAATTTAAATTAAATATACATCATTCAAAAATAAATAGTTTAAATTCGTATTTTTACATTTAATATCAAATAAAGAAATTTAAACATAATTTTCAAATTTACCAAATGCTTTACACATTTAAACTAAATGGTAATGGTTTAAATATCAGAAGATTTTAGAGTAATAAGAGAAAAAAAATTAATTAAAAATAAAAATGAAATCCTTATAAAGGTAAAATGGAATATTAGTTTTATATAAAGTTATTAAGTAATATAAAGTTATGTTTTAAAATATTAAACTGCATACAAAAAATGAAAATAAAAATCTCTATGTATGCATTTTGTAAGCATTTCATAAAATATATTTTAGCCCTTTCAATTCTTTTTAAAAATTTAAACTTTGAGAGAACGATTAATACAAACATACATAATTGCAAGCAAGTTGTATTCAAATAGTTAAGTATAATATGCAATAAAAGTATAAATTGCATAACATTTACACTTTTTAACCATTACCTGCAGTTTAAAATGTGAGTTTGTAACAATCCCGGAAGTAATGACTTTAGCTAAAAATAGAAAATATATGTATAAATTTCGAATAATTATTAAGAAATGAAAAAAAATTGGTACATGAAAAATTGATTTTGAAATTTGGTAAATTTACTTTCTCATATGATGTAAAATTGTGATGTAATGGTTACAGGCAGTACTTTTTAAACACCTAACTGAAAAAAGCCTTTAAAAACAATAACAAATTATCAGTTTTACGAAAACCGGGTAATTCTTTTAGCAAACACACTGTTCTAAAAAACATTCCTCTAATAGAACCGTAGGTTTACATTATAAATGGTTTAAGACAACTTAGGGTTTAATTTGCGTTTAAAACAAACAATTTTCCTAATTGAAGTATTGCCAATGAATAATGATATCAATAATCATTACTTAAATTATCCAAATTGTATTTTTTACGTCAAATAGTTATGCATTCATTGATTATAGTTTCTTACCGTTGATGTGACATCTTTTTGTACTTTAATCAAATCCGTCTCAAAGACTGATTCGGAAGCCCTTCTTTGCATAGCATTAATCATGTTGACTTTCTTATACGCCTCATGATTCAATGGTAATGATAGTACATATGAATCACTAACTGCAAAAGTAATAATGAGTTTAATTAAAAAGATTTTTCTTTTAAATTTGAAAAAAATAAAAAAGACATTTTCAAAGAAGATATATTGTTTTTATTTATGAAAACTAAATGTAAAGAAATTTATGATATTTTGATTTTTTGTGAGAACTTTAAATCACACCAAACAATAGATTTAAAAAAAGCTTAAATAGTTTCACAAAAGTAAATTTAGTTAGATTAAATGACCAAAACCAAGACAATTTAACATTGTATTTATAGATAACTTGATTTAACCCTCTTTAATAAATTTTTATAAGTGTATTTCAGAATACTCACATTTGTATGAAAGTTGTGTGTTTACCTTAACTAATAAAAAAGGCTTGTTTAGAACGAATGTTTTTTTTTTACCTGGCTTATTGCAAACTTTGCCTTTTTGAAACTTTTGGAAATATGGAGGACACTTGCAAGTTACCTCTCCCATTGTACTGTCGCATTCAGCTCTTAAATCGGAACACATTTTCTGGTTTTCTGCGTCATTGCATGCATCTGAAAAATATACAATACACTCTTAAAACAAACAAGCGATTTTAACTCAGTCTGAATTAGTTTTCACTTCTTTCGGTGTCGAAAATGCACTGCCCCTATAGGAGTGAATTTCACCCTTTTGTTTTGTTAAACCTCCAACAATCTTAACAACAAACGAGCGATTTTAATGCGATCAGGAGCGATTTAGAGTGATAACAAGTGATTTAGGAGTTAATTTCACTCCTTTCCAGTGTCGAAAATGCACTTCTCCTATAAGAGTGGATTTCACTCTTTTGTTTTAAGAGTGTAGTAACTATTAGTTCTATATGAGAGTAAAAAAATGTACACCAAAGTTAAAAAGATGATTTGATAAACACTTCCCGTTCAGACATTCTGTGGCTCTGAAGTGCTTATTAATATATAGTTGGTTTTTTTTTTAACTTACTCTGGTGTAACAAAAAAATATACCGTAGCATTCTCAATCAGGAAAACGAAAATTTTACAATGTGTTATAGCACTAAATAAAAATTCTAGTAAGGTTTCAATTCAGAAGGATTAATTATAGTACGTGAGTTGTATATTCCCTTATTCATAGCGTTTCTTTTATTGACAAATATTCAATTCTTGGTTGTTTTTCGTGTACTTAGCATTTCCTTTATTCATTATTTCGTGTTTATTAGCATGTCATATTATGTACTCAATGTTAGTGAATTCATTTATTGTTATTTCAAAAATTAATGAAACGTGAAAAACAGCTATAATTTCAATTATAGAGAAATTTTAGTCTTGAGGTTTTGCTTCTTCAAGTTAATAATAACAGTTATGCAGTATTAAATCAGACAAATTGTTTTTATTGCTATGTATATTTTTTTAATCCGTATGAAAAATAAAACATTAAACTATATAAAATATAGATTAGATGTTACATTTTAATAAAATAGAAAATATTGATGAAATGGTAGCATATATTTTTAAAGAACAAAAAAAAGCCGTATAATTTTTATAGTAACTGCATTCCAAGTTTTTAAAGTATCGAAGATTGTTTATCTTTTAGAAAAAGTAAAAATTCAATTATGATTAAAAGCCCATAATGTATTTTCTCATGAATCTTTTAATAAAAAATAAGCTAATATCAGCAAAATAAAGGTTTAAGTTTCAGAAGATATTTTATTTCAGATTAAAATTGATAATATTGTAAGTTTCTATGTTATCTGAAAATAACTCGACCTATAAATTTCCCTTAGCAAACTATTTTATTGTTAATAATCTGTAACAATATTATCTAATATATTTAGCTTTAAAGATATTGCTGAAAAACGGGAAACAATTCTCCTACAGAATTACATTGTTTCCTTTATGAATCTTCCCATAATACTTTTTTTGTACGAAGAAATATACATATTAATCAAATATGAGTCAAAAAGAGGTGGTCGGCATCGCCTTAAACTCGGCACTGTGCTGAACTCAATGCAATTTTTAAAATTAGTTAACAGGTAAGTACACTCCATGCCAACCTAACTTGGGTAAAAACAGAGAGTAAAAAAACAGAGGGAAAAGCATGGTTGGTCCGTTAGTTGGAAACTTTTCTAAGGCAATACTTACATACAAAATTATCTGAATACAATTTAACCAAAATACACTTTTCTTTCTCATAAAATTGCCAAATTTTCTTAAATAATATTCAAATATGTTATACCTTAAACGAAATTAATGTTTTAAACATGTTTTCTGGATGGATTCACAAATAATTTATGGAACTCTTTACATGCGCGGAAGGATCTTCTCCATATTTCTATTTACCCAACTTAGGTTGGCAAGGAGTGTAGTTTAGATCAATAAATAAATAAAAAAATTGGAAAATATTTTAAGAAATCCAAATAATACCTCGGCAATCGCCATTTGGGGATTTTATTTGGTCATCCACGCATTGGCATGTGTAGCCTTCATTAGTATCCCAATCTTCCATACATTCAGCATTAAGAGCACTACAAGTTGTCCCACCTATTTCACCTTCCTGGCATACTTGTCTAACTAGATAAGTACAAATTTAACTAATGGCAGATATTTAAGAACTAAGAAACAATAAATTTGCATGTTTTCTCCTAATATCAATTACATATTTTAAAGTATGTTTTGCAAATCATTTTGAAAAAAAAAAAGCTTCTATATCTGCTGAGGGGCTCATTAATTTAGGGGAATGTGAAGTTTAAGTCACATTAAAGGGTACATTTATTAATGCAAAATAATATAATTTTACCATAACTTAGAGTTTAGTTATCTTATGAAAACGTGAATTTGGTATCAAGTTCAGAAAAGCTTGTTTTTCATAATTGGAAGGGAATTAAATGTAATTATCATTAAAATAATAGAATTATTTATTCGCCCCAAAATACGAATAATATAGAATATTAAACACCCGCATATAAACAAAACCATAAACAACTGCTACGGACAATCAAAGACTGAAAATGGATAATAATGTTCTTCTACTATAAAAATAATTTAGTTTTTTAAATTTTTAAGCTTAATTTTGTATCAACATCAAATAAAGACAAGGTCTCAGGAGGATATAGTATTAAACGTCATTTAAGTGTCAAACCCTCGTAAACATTTACTCAATGCTCACGTCATAACCTTTCGGAAAAAATATGTTGCTTCCAATTGAGTTATCATGGGGAGAATTCCACTTATTCCATGTACAGTGAGTTACCCTGATTAAAAAATATTTATGGCCAAAATTCAATCTTAAAAATAACTAGAATCTTATATTTGACTAACTGTAAAAATCATAAATATTTGCATTATTGTCACGAGATAGCTTTCTTCCCTCTATTTGAGCATACGCAATATACTTGTGATTCACTCGACTAGCAAACAGCTGATAAGATAAAATACATTATTCGTACGTACCCTGAGAGATAACACTAAGCCAAGTCAACAAAATATGGACAACTGAGTTGAAAATATTCAGATTATTTTCACAGCTATTAAAATTCGTTGGTTCCGTTAAAGAGCGTTATGTTTGCATGTACTTATGGTAATTTCCTCAACAGGGAAAGATACTTAAAATGTGTGTTTTTGTAAAACCCTTCAAACAGGTAATAGACAGTCGTCGACATAATGGGCATTTTTTTAAAAAGGGAAAAAAGTTTAGTATAAAATATTTCTATACAGATCTCTCTTATACAAAATTTCTCCAAGTGTCTTGATAACATTTAATCTACTTGATTTTAATTACAATAACAAAACAAAATGGCCCATCGGGGCTGAGTCCCCGAAATATCCGTCTTTGATCAAGCAGGTTTCAGGTACTAAACACTCCACCTAAATCAAAAACACATGGTTTGTGCAAAAAATGTCTAAATCTAACTCTTTTCCGATTACTATGTGACAGACTTTCTTGTTAAATCTGTGGTGATCTGAATAATTCTAAATTACGTTAATTCTAAATCTGACCTATTCTAAATTACGAGGCGTTTGTTAGGCAAAAGATGGACTGCCACCCAATGGGGTTCATTAGAACTAAATGTGCCCCCTTTACTTAATACAACCCAGACTACTATATCCAAAACCTAAGCATCATAATTTATAATTAGTCGACATGTTTTGAGGTGTAGGCCAAAGATAGCTCAATTATGCTTATTTAAAAAAAATACGAGATTAAAGTGACGAATATTCTTTTAAAACCGCAAAATTGGTTCCCTACAATGACGTCAGACTTCCTAGTTCTCCGGCCTTCAAATCTAGATAGCATTGCTTAACCCTTGACATCCTGGACAGGACAGGGCAAATACCACTGTGAGCATTCTTAACAACAAAAAATAGATAATGCGCTTATTTTGTATAGTTTAAAATAAATACCAAATACACACATATTTTCCACCAAGATAGTTAAATAGTTATTTTAAAAAAAATACCTGTGCAAGTTGTTCTATCATTAGAAAGGGTATACTTCCCTTCACATTTACACCTAAATCCTATGTCTGTGGCTTCACAAAGGTTATTAGGACAGAAACCAGGCGGAAGTTGACCTGCTGAGCATAGATCTAGATTCGATAAAATATTTTGTTATAATTCGAATATCCCTAAATTAAAGTAGCAAAATTTATCTATGGAGCAACTGAAATTGTGTTGCTCTCAATCAAACAGATTGAGACTCGAAACGATTTTTATATTATTTTGGAATTTTTTGTAAAAAAAATTATATTTGTCTATCTTTTTAGTCTATTAAGATTACATATTTGTCATAAATGTGATTTCATTAATAATTTTTAATTTACTTCAAAACTGTGAGTGTGCATTTAAACTGCTTACATCAATGAAAAATTAATAAAATATTTGCTATGTTTTTTATTTTATTTAAAAGGAGACATAGTAAGCAAAATATTTTGTACAAGATGAATTGAATGTTTAGTGACATTAAGTTGAACTCACCTACGCAATTTCCGTCCTGCTCTATGTAACCTGGATTGCATACGCACATTTCTGAATCTTCAGTGACCACACAAGTCCCCTTGGAGCAAGCTTTCTTTTCGCAAGTTTTGTTTGTAAACTTAGGAACTGAAATTCAAAAGTTAAGTTGATGGGTGTACACTGAAAAGACATTCAGTAATATTTTTTAGTTAAACTGAAATAATTCTGAAAATATAGGAGACCTCTTATGAATGGCATGTTTCCGATCAGTTGCTAAAAGTCTCTTTTCCTGTCAAGTTAAGAAAGCCTACTTCCACTCATGCTATAATTTTTTTGCGAAACTTTTGAAAATAAGTTTTGAAATAATCAAAAATGTTATATAATCAAAAATGTTTTACATATTAAATAAAGAGGTTTCCAAAATTTTCCTGCACCTTAGCTGCCGCACACCTAGAAACGATTCGTATATTTTTTAAACACATACAGTCTTACAGCAATATTTAAAACTAGCAAAGGAATGCCTGTTATTTACCAAGATTTTTAAAAAAATAAAGTTTAAATTGAATTAAAATACATATGTACCCTTTAATCTACTTTTAGACGACATCCGTTACAATCCACACTCAAAATGGATGATTTTCCAAAGATCCTAAATCACGATTTCTACAAACAAACCATTATACGGCTCTTTAGCGCGATAACTGAAGACGTTTTTTTAAAGAAGTTATAGAATTTTGAATTAGTTATAGAAATTTGAAGAAGTCATTTGTATTTTTTTCTAAACAAGAATTTAATTAAAGGTCGTAATTTAAATAACAAAACTTTTAGGATCAATATACTCACTGCATGTTCTGTTATCGTCAGTCATTTCAAAAAATTCTTCCAAACAACTGCATACAGTATCTTTATCCAAAATATAACATATTTGGTTACATGAATTCAAAGTCGGGAAAACGCAATTTGCACCTTCTGCAATAAAAGAAATATTGTAAATTATATAAAATTTCCTTTTATTTCATTACTTCTTCAAAATTGCAAATAAAAATCACAAAAATATTTTAAAGTAGTTAAATATTGTTTTAAAAGTAGTTGGAAAACTTGCTCCATGCATATTTGGTAGGCTGGGAAAATTTACCCCTTACACCCCAGTTTTGCAACTCAACGTGTATATTTACATTTTGGAAAAGTAGTAATGCTTGTTCATATAAGATTATAAGGAAGGTAATGATATATAAATTTCTCCAAAATAAAAAAAAATTAAACAAGTGTAATCCAAATGAAAGAAAACCTTAGTAACTAGCCTTTTTCTCTCCTGGTTTCAAATTTATATTTATTCGAAAAATATGTTTATTTAAACAATGCAGGTGTGGGACTTTGATGGGGTCTCTGAGCGGTATACAGTACACACTATACTAACCGTTGCAATGAGTTCCGTTGAAAGCATAACCCTGCTCACAAGAACACCGATATTCCATAGTTCCGGGATACTGAGTGCAAATCAGATCTTTAATAGGACACGTATCAGGATCACACAACTGAGCTGAAATATAAAAGAAAAAACGCTGCATTGATCAAAAAATCATTTAAATTTTAATTTATAAAGTGTACTCTAAAATTGTTTCTATTTATGCCTGAATTTACTTTTAATAAACTTTCTGCACTGTTTTTTTTTTGCTGTTCTAATAATACTAGGTAATAAAGATTTCCTAATACATGCAATGTTAGTGAATCGTTACTCCCAAAAATTAGTGGCAGCCTAGCTTCCTTTTACTTTATGGAGTAACGTTACACAAATTGGAAGTTTTGTGCAATCTGTATTTTACTTCTGTTTTATGGTTAAACTTTATCCTCAAAAACTGGAGGCAACACTTTCTGCCACCACTTCATGGCGTAAACTTTTTTTTTATTACAACACCATAAATTTGGTGAAGCGCTAATACATAAAGCTGAAATAAAGTTGCACAAAAAAATTTTATGTATCTTTAATACGACAAAACGTACTAAAAAATATCTATGAGCCTTCGATGTTAACTATACGCAAAATACGTCATTTTCCCACTCACAATGCTCTAGTAATCTTATTGTATGCCGTGCTAACTCAATGTAAATTTCAGTTTTATAACTATGTTAGGCTAAATACATACTAAAATATTTTTTAACTGAAATCCATACTCATGTACACTTATTTTTGTTATATCTTCCTTTCCACTCACATTGTTCTTATACATCTAGAAATCAAGAAAATTATAACTTTTTTATTAAGCAATCGCATTTGATATTTTTTCACAAATATTCGGACAAACTTTTTCATCAAAAGCATTATTTGACTTCATTACGCTTGAAATCAACCAACCAGATGAATTATACTAAAAGCAAGGGTTTTTTTCGTTCTTTTTTTTTTTTAGGAACTTACGTTCACATTTTCCGGTTGAGTTGTTCCATTCAAAATCTTCATCGCATCTACAAGTGCTTTCTTTGCATATCTCGTTCTCAGAGCATTTTATTAAAGGACAGAAATCCACATCTGTAAGTTCACATAAAAACATTTTAACTATTTCAATCTTAAGTAAACACTTCGTGAGAAAAAAGTTCAATGCAAAATAATTGTAAGTAGATAGTACGGGCTAAGTTTTTTAGTTTTGTTTTGTTACTTAGTTATATTTTTTTTGTTAAGTAAAGTAAGAACAAAATTAGATTGTTAAAACAGAACTTAATTCTAAATTTCAGTTGAAATTAATTGCTTTTAAAACATTAAGGGTTTAAAAAACAATAGAAAGCATGTAAATAGTTCAGTTTGGAAGGGTTTTTTGTAACATTTGATATTTTTAGTGAATTATGCTTAATGGTGCTCATTTTTTATATTTATTCAAAAAGTTTACAACTTATTTAAAATGTCTGAAAAAAAACTTTTTTTTTTCGAATATGAGACTTTAACATGAGCCTTCGTGCAGCAATGGAATCTTATTTAATAAAAGACTTTGATAGATGGAATAAGGGGGTAGCGGAGTATTGTAGTAGTGAAATAATATTAAAAAAAATCCGCACTGGAATGTATAGGTGGATCCATATTAGACAGGCGAGATTTTCGTGACTAATTCAATGGATACAATGTCGGGTGAGGTTTAGCTTCATTCAATTGTTTCATTATCTTATTACACTTGACAAAAAAATCTACACGATGCTTCTTCGCTTCGTGTTTCACAAGATTCTCTTAATTATGATATGCTTAAGTGTAAAAGGGATTAAACGGGTATTCTTACAAATTTGAAATATTTTTAATATATAAAAAATACATCTTTTAATATTCCTCTTGATTTTTTACATTAAAATTATCTTATTATTATGACAGTGTAATGTATTACTTGTTCAAATACAATTTAAAAAGATGTCATTGGACCAACCATACTAATCGAAACTTCTTTAAGGTAATCTTTAAAGAAACCTTTCATTTTCATAAATTATATCAAATTCTGTTTAACTCTTTCAGACCCAATGAGAAATTGGCATCATCATTTTAGAAAAAAGTTTCTGATCGGTCTATTGCCCTTTATGATATCAATAAGCACCTCATTCGATTCTTCAAACTTTTTTCTATTAGAATTTTTTTTTAATAATGCCAATAGATGTTACCCTATCATTTTTTAAAAATTATGGTTAGAAACATGATGATGCCAAATGACATCACTGGGACTGAAATGTTTAAATATAAAATAACCTTACCAACACAAGTTCTATTTGTGTAGTCGAAGTATTGATTATTGTCACATGAACAAAAGAACATTTCCAACTGAGGATCATTCCAGCAATCGGCATCGCCACAAAAAGCGTTGCCACCATCCAGAACACAATAGTCAAGATCTGTACACCGGTAACCGACGTACCCGTCGCTGCATGTACAGTTATAGTCCACTTCGGACAGTGGCATACAGATGCCGTCATGGGAGCATGGGTTTGGCATGCAAGGATTCAAAATTTCTGAAAAATATTTTATTTTAAATATTAAATAATAATATACACTACTCAAAACAATAAAGGGAGCACTTGGTGGATTTCTGTTAGCGTTCAGTCTTAATTTTTTATTCTAAAAATATCAAATTTGTGAAATAGATTCATTATGCATCCAGAATGAAATAGTAAAAAACAGATTGTGAAAATCTTAATTTTTTTAAACTAAAACTTAAGGGAAAAAATTGGAATCATAACTTTTATATACATTATAACAATCCTCTTTTTAAAACTTTATTTGTTAAAAATAAATGAATCAATTTTTAAACATCTAAAAAGTGCATGCATGAAGAATTTAGGCTCAATTTATTTGGTAAAATTGTTTCAGAGTGAATTTTATTTTACCCATGTTTTTTATATTTTAATTTAATTAAAACAAGGAATTTTTAATTCTTCAAAAGACATGAATCTTCCATCAATTGATATATAACTGCGAGCATAACTTAGTCAGAAAAAAACTGCAAGCTGATGATTCCAAATGGAATCATTGGGGGTGAAAGAGCTTATACCATGCTCTCCCCTAATTTTTGTGAGCTGTGCAGTTATATCAAAGAAAACAGTATTGGTATTTCTCCATTTCGCTGATTCAAAGCAATAAACTTGACAAAAATGTACAACCACCACAAAATAGAATATTTCCAATGGTAACCTTTTACTGTCCTATACTATGATCCTTTAACTGGGTATGTCGTGGTCCTTTAACTGAGTATACTTGATTTTTCGAAAAAAAAGCATTATATTTGTCGCCAACGATTCTGTTTGGCGAAATTTTTGAACAAGAAATGGAAAATTACCACAAATTTAAATTGAGAGTAAATTTTGAGAAAAATTATTTCTTTGCAAAATATTGTTCAAACTTATGAAATATGTATCAACATAATGTACTTTTGTAGTCCAAACTCTGCATGGATTCTGAATCATAAGTCAAAGACTTAGCTTCAAAATTGAGATTTTACTTAACTAAGCATTTTAATTAAAGTAAAATCTCTGATGAAATTTGTTTGAAATTTTAAGTTATTGGATTAATTCTCTGTATTAAATTGGGAAGTACGTATTCAATAAATTGGATTTTGCTTCAAACTTCCGTGCCTTTCATGAGAAAAAATTCCGTTTTGTATTGTTTTAAAATTTAAATTTATTTATATTCTCTTCAAATCATTATTTATCTTTTACAAACACAAAGCTTACATGCGATCCACACACATTTTCATAAGATTAATATTATTATCTAATACAAAAGTAAAAAAAGCAACTATGCAATTTAAAAGTTAAGCATATGTACCTTTACATGTCCGAGTCATTTCATCTAAATAAAATCCACTATTACACTTGCATTTCCTGGAACCTTCCATTACTTCGCAGACTCCATTTGCACACACTTCTCCATCATCGGACGAGGTACACAAATCTTTGATTTCACATGCTGGTCCAGTATATCCACTAGCACATTCACATTTAAAGTTGCTTGTTCCGTTTTCAAGTGGTACACAAGTTCCATTGTTTTTGCATGGATTAGGTAGGCAAGGAGGTTCATTATCTGTATTAAAAAATCATATTACTTCAATCGGAGATTTAAAACGTTTTTAGAAGTTTTAGAGTTATCATATTTTGAAATAATATTCATCATGTATGCAAAATAAACACAATAAGTACTAATGATACGAAATAAGAAGGAAAGCTAGTAAAGCAGTCTGAGGGATACATACGTATAAACCCGTGAACTGACTGTCAGGGTTTCCAGACACAGTCATAATTTAAAAAAAAAATCCATTTTATGTTTTGCTCAATTTAAAAATGTAAAGTATGAAAAGCAGTCAATTATAATTATCTGCTACAGAAATAAAATGTTAAAAAATTTTAAGAAATTAATATTTCAGCTAAAATTTTAAGAAATTAATTTTTCAGCTAAAATTTTAACAAAATGAAAGAAATTAATTTTTCAGCTAAAATTTTAACAAATTTAAAGAAATTAATTTTTAGCTGAAATTTAACAAATTTTAAGAAATTAGTTTCTTAGAAACAATTTTAATAAATTAATTTTTCAGCTAAAGTTGTGAATTTATTCATGCAGTGAAAACAAGATTATACTTCAACGAAATTGCGTATCCCTTAGAGGGAGAGAGCAATATAATATTTATGAACGTTTAAACGAAAGGGCGATGAAGAGATGTGACAATCACAGAGAACGAATGGAAGTAGAGACGCAGTAACCCTTTTCAACACGAGCAAACATAAACACGTTTTATGGATGACTGGCAAGTGTATTTTAAGCATTTTGCGATCGAAATTTTGCCAAATGCCTTAAGTTTTGACATTTTCTTTTTTCTATACCAAGGTTTTTTATTTCATAAGTTCAACCCACATGTTGGAAATTCTTGACTAATATCACGGATAAAGCTGTCTCTCAGTGAACTTAGACTCCATTGCTTCATTTCTCCATTATTCCATTTCAAAATTGAATACCATCATTTCTTAAATGTATTTTTCTTCATTTTTACACCTTTAGTTCTTAATTTTACCGTCACACAAAATATAACAGTAATTATTACCACCCGAGAAAAAAGTTGGTTAGAACACAAGTTACCATGCTCAAACTCATTAGACAATCACTTTACTTTTTGATCACTGCAAAATTTAAAGTTTACCTAAAACACATCACGGAAAAAGTGTATGTCCAAAAACATAAAAATTTAAATTGATACAAGTCGATCAATTTATAAAAATCGATAAATGAAAATCCCCATTTAAGAAACCTTCATAAATTTGTTTTAAATGTTTTATCATTCCATTCCATATAAACCAATAATGATTTAACTTGCCATCGCACTCCCAAATGCTTTCATTCCAAAAGAATCCCTCATTGCACTTGCAGAGCTTGATTCCTGTCTCCAGATTTAAGGTGCACACGCCATTTTCACAAACATCGCCATCCATACACCAATTCTTGATGTCGCAGACGGATCCTTCATAGCCCTTCTGACAGGAGCACTTGAATTGGTCCTCTTCATCGGCAAAGCATGTACCGTTGTTCAAGCAAGGATTTGGGATACACGGAGCTTGAGCTTCTGTCAAAGGTTCACATGTTTTATTATACTGAGTGAATTTTATTATACTTGGTAAACTATATTATTATACTGGGTAAATTATATTATGCTGAGTAAATTATATTATTATACGTTAATTATATTATGCTGAGTAAATTATATTATTATACTAAGTAAATTATATTATGCTGAGTAAATTATATTATTATACTAAGTAAATTATTATATTATGCTGAATAAATTATATTGTACTGAGCAAATTATATAATGCTGAGTAAATAATATTTGAGTAAATTATAATACATTGAGTCAATTTTATTATACTGAGTGATTTTGAATAATTGTAAATTTACATACAGCTCCCCCTATTGGTTACATATCTATGTAATTTTAGAAACTTGATGTAAAAATGTCCATGGCTTCTTTTTAAATCTGCAGTTTATTGTCATAGCCTTCTATCGATATTTGTTGTCGAGATATTTAATTTTGAAATAGGGTACTGTACTTATTTCTTGAATATCCTGTAATTTTAAATAACCAAAGTAGTTTTATGTACATAATTTTTTGTAACTGTTTCATTATTTCAACATTAAGTTCATATAAAGATTTTTAATTCGATTTTTCTTTGAGTAAAATACTACTAATTTGTCAATTAACGTAACCAAATTGGAAGTGAGAGGGAAAAGACTAATAAGAGTTTTGATTTTTTTTAAATATTATAATTATAGTATGGCCCTGAAATTTATATAATTTTTTATTTAATTATAATAATTTGATATTTTTTTAGTTATAGTTCATAAAAATAAGCTGATCATATAAATTATTGAACTCGGTTCTTTACTTTTTAACGAAAATAAATTATCCAAGCCAGTTTTCCATCATCAATTATCGATCTCTATTACGAATTGAGTTATTTCCACAAAGACAATGATCTACAAGTGATGTCCAGAAATAAATGTCTGGTTTCTAAGGTTTTGTGAAATAGCCTATTGTGATGTATTTATGAACACACCATTCAGAGCAAATATAATTATTAGCATAATTATTTTTAGTTATGATAACTAACTTCTAAACTGTAACTTAATGTTTATATTCCGATTAATTTTTCACCATTTGTTACTATTTCATAAAACTACTCACAAAAAGACAAACAACGTGATTTAGAAATCATCAAACTTTTGTTCAAATTATATTTAAAATTACTCTAAATACGTTTTGTATGTAAGCTATACGTTTCTGTTTGGAATTCGACGAAAACAATTCAGGAATTCTAAAGTCTAACAAAAGATGTATATAGACGATAATTATTCAGAATAACTTTGAATAGATAACAAAAGGTCCATAGATCGTTTCAAAGAGCATGATATTATTGAAGGTCTCTTGAAATGTTAGTTATGCATATGATTAGTTTTTGTATACTATCAGTATATCAGATTTTGGAACTATTTTTAGTAGTAGGGAAAATTTGAAATACACAATTTCTACGCTGATAAGATAGTTATAAATATATTGTTGATAACTAATATTTTGTATATTTAGTTTTTATAATAGCTCAAGTCAGTCGATATAAACTAATTACTTAAACATTTAAATCTATAAATTCACTATCTAAAATGATACAAATGTTTCAGCTCTTAAGTGGCAACAAAAATGCTGAATGAAAATTAATTATTTCCCGATCCTCGATTGGTAATTATGATTGCATAAGGCAACTAGCAAAAAAATTATGGACAATTAACTCTGTTGATAACCTGGCTTCCATGCTTTTGGACAATTTAAATATTAAAGTTTTAAATAAATCCAAAATTTCGCATATGATTAATTGAAATTAAATGAACGAAATTATTTGAAGTAGTTACATAATGGTCAATTTAGAAATTATGTTGTGCGACATCAAACAAAATATTTTTATAAGTTAGTAAGTTAAAGAGGAAAACTGTATTTGAATGAAATCTGGAAAACTGGTGATTTTAGGATAGTAAAAATTCATCAACTAAAAAAGTAAATGCGAATTTCTAACAATCTTAAATTTTCGGAAAATTCCGGGAATCTTTGAAAATTGTGAGACCTCAATATCTCAATTCAATCTTCAATATCTCTATATCAATTTTATCTACAATGACTCCGACTTTTATAGCTTCTCTGTTATTATTTAAGGGAAAAAAAATTCCAGAATTTTTCGATTATCCAACCTTCTTACAGTCCCATTTTGATCGGATAATCGACGTTCTATTGTTTATTAATTTAATCTGCAAAATAGTTTTTTTATTAAAATACTATACTCGACTATAATAGATAAATGTCCCTACCGTAGTAATCACGAACATACTATGATGTTCTTCTAAACATTTTATCTGACTTGTGACTTAACAATAAAAAAAATAAGAAAGATAAAAGAATCCAGGAGAAAATCAGTCCCTACCTTTGCACTCATTTTTCTCCTTATCCCAAAACATTCCGAAGAAGCATTTACAAGAACGTGTGACACCATCTTTATCGTACGCGCATACGCCGCTTCTGCACACGTTTCCATTTTCGTCTACGGTGCAGTGATCTGTTACTTGGCAGTGTGTACCAGTGTAGCCACTGGTACAGTTGCATTGGTGCAGTGCATTACTTAACGGGTTTTCTTGACACAAGCCGCCATTTTTGCAAGGATTCGAGGCACAGGGGGACACATGAATTTCAACTGTAAATAAATTCGAAGTTAGTAAAATTTGAAAATTTAAATTAGCAAATCAGAATTTTTTATAATTTATTTTCAAACTAAAAGTGTCCTTCAAGTAAATAAAAAAAAATATATTTACTAAATAAATGTTTGCTAAACACGAGGAGGATAATATAATGCTTAGACTGAAGGAAACTTGAAAGAAAACAGCAAAAAATATTGTGAATACTTTTCAACACCAGCTGTAAGCGGTGTTTTCAACTCTTTTTACTGTGATTGGAGACAATAAGTTAGGAAGAAGCGTCTTCTGCTTGAGTCTATCAAAAACGGCAACATCAAAACAATCAAGTACTATTATGTGGCGTTTTGGTCAAGGTAGATAATCGGTATAAGCTTCAAACCAAGAAGTTTCTCGATTCAGGACAATGCTCTACTTTAAACATACTTAACATTACATACAACTAATATATCCCTAAAAATTACATGGTTAAATCTTTACTCTAAATCTGCGAAGTCTTAAGTTCTTCGGCTTAAGAGTACTATGGTTACCGTGGTTAAATAACAGTATTTATGATCCTGCTATTTACATACAAAATTACTGCTTCATTTGCAGCAAATAATGCTGGCACCCTCTTTGCCAACATATTTTTCTATACATTTACATAGTGTAGGGAAAGTTTAAAAAACACTTAATGCAAAAATTAAAATGATCTATTTAGAACGTCTGTTTATTTTCTAAGAATAAATAATTACATTGTTAAACTCCTTCACTAAAAACCTCAATATAAGAAAAGATAAAAATTGGGAAATTCAGAGCAATTATAAGCTGATATTTACTCGACTGTACATATAAAAAGAGATTCCAACCTGGTATAGTAACAAGTTCTGTAGTCGTTGGCAATGTGATTATGGTTGTGTCTTTAACATCCTCAGTCGCATTGAGAGTAGTGGCATTTGCCAAATCCTCTTCTGTTTCAAGTTCTGGTAGTTCTGGCCCACTTGTAAGGATGACATCACCGTCTGTATCTGACAAAAAAAAAAGAAAAAAAAACAGTTTTACTTTTTAAAAAGCTTTTAGCACTTACAAAAATAGATAAATAATGGAAAAGAAAATGTATATATAAGATATAAATGTTTATAAGAAGAAAACATATTGTTGTAATGATAGTTCATGTGTTAATCAAGGAAAAAGTACATGAAAATATTATCTTCCTATTATGAATTAGAAGAGAAGAAAATTATAATATTTAAGATGACAAAAGAATAGATTATTGTAAGAGGTATGACAGAAAACCCATAACTTTAATACCTACAAAATATATAGATGCATGTAATTGCAAGAAGCTGGGGGGGGGGGGGGAATAGCTAGAATGTAGTTTTATTTTTTATGCTAAAATAAATATGAAATCTTATTATTTTTATCATCCCCCGTTTACGTGAAAGGTGATTTAGTTTACCTTGGGGGAGAAATTATCTCTAGTTCTCTAATGCTTCTAAATATGTGTTGTTATACCTACAATAACTTTCACTTACACCTTTCAGCCTAGTGTTCGTTATACAAAACATCAAATTCGTCAATAAGAAATTAAGCAAAAACTTTTATTACTAATTTATTATTAATATCTTTTTAAAGTGTACTCTTTAACTCATTTTCGCAAAGTATTTTTCCTCTTCTGAATGTGGAAATAGTTGTATATCTGCTTTTATTCATAGATTTTTCTGAATTTATGTTTTGAAACAAAGTTTTTTTATATTTCAATATTCTTATGCATAATAAAATAGCCGTTTGATATTGAAGTATTTTATTTAATTAACTTTTAAAGACTAGTTTATTTTACTTATGGATTTTTTTTCATGCAGAAATTAATTCAAAAATTGAAACATTATTCTAATACTATTTTAAAATTCCGAATGTATAAGTTAATCTAAAACATAATTCTACGAAATAACTAAATGCAATGGAAAATACAATTGCTTATTGACATTTAGAACATATTTTAAAATATTGTAACTAAAACCTCGTTCTTATAATATGAACTAAAAAAAACATAATAATATACTTATATAAAACTTCAAAAATATATTTTAAGGGGAAATAACAGAAATCAAACTTGCACTTATCATACAGATAACTATTATGGTTTGGCAATTTTAATAAGTACACAAAAAAGCTTTAATCCTACTTACCTACATCAGTAAGAACATTCCCAGTAGTTGATTCTTCATTATCTGATGAACTTTCTAAAAATAAGACAGACTTTTGATTAAATTACTGATTTATAAGAGTTCTTTGTTATGACCATCAAATGATTTTGATCTTTTAAACTAGCGATTTTTAATATTTTTGAAAACAAACATCAGTATAAAAAAATTCCGTGAGTTCCATGAAATATTGATTTTCTGCAGTCATAAAAATTTAGAAGCAAGCACACAGATATATGACTTACTACCTTGTTTTCACAATATAAAATTCTGTTGCAAAACATATTGTAATTTGATTAAAATACAGTGAAAAAGTGCATATTACTTTTACTAATAGATATAGCAACGAATTGAATTGTAATATTTTTAAAAAATTTAATGAGAAAAAAACAAAATTTTGCAAAACAAATTTTGTTAAGAAATAAATTTTCTTGTGGTTGGTGAATGTTTTTAAATTTAAAAGTATACGTATATAAACTTAAGTGTTAATAATAATAAACAATGGTTAATTTATGTCAAATAATACCTTTAAATACAAAAATTTTAGGTAGAACATTTTCAATGAGTTTTTCTGTGAGAAAATATTCAATGAGTGTAAAGTATGTTTTTTATGCTTATTTATAATAAAATTTTATAGTTTATTGGAGCACATAAGTATGTAATTGTCAAGACTGATTCGGCTTTGCAATTTTAATCATTTTAATCATTATCATTAATGTTTTTAACTGAAAATATTAACTATTACGTATAAGTTTATTCATGTAACATAATTTTAAAATTAAAGAATATTTCAATAAAACTAAATCGTCTCATCTATCTTAAACATGCATAATAAAAATTCTATTCATCTTACCACTAACAGCTACATCGCTAACAGTTGATTTTTCAAGACATATAACTCCAGTTATTATGCACAAGCAAATTAAAATATTATTGATAATCATCCCAAAATTTATAAAATCACACCTGGCAAAAACTCTGATACTTTTGGCTTGTACCTAAAGCAACTACAAGACATCTCAACCCAGATAGCTCCTGTTTGTTTTTCTCCTTCTTAATCTTTCCTGATGGCAATATAATAATATATGAATGTGCATTCAGGATTTAGCTATGGTGGGATGACAAAACTGAAACTTGCAATTAAATATGGTGAATATTTTTTTTAGAATTTTTAAATAAGAAGAAAAATGGCCGATGCCTTTCTTAAGTTATAATTATTGTACCCTGATTTCAGTTGACGGGAGCTTTGAAATATAAACTATTATTCAGAATAATTGGATTGGAATAGTGACAGGAACTCAAAAAATTGTGGAATTTTTTTTCTTGGAAATTAATGGAGTGAGAGAAAAATTAAATAAAACCAAAAATATACTGATCAATAGAGCTTGTTCTAAAATTCTTTAAAAAATGTTCTATATAAAGTTGTATACATATTCATAGAGAACGTTTCATTGACTAGAACAATTCTGTAACGAAGGGAATTATTTCATGAATCTAGTCTTCCTGTAATGTTCTCAAAACAAAATGCTAAATGAAAATAATTTTCGATGGGTGAATCCATGTTAAGTAGAAACAAGAACCAATTGGAGCATACATAACAGGAAATGCGCAAATAAAAGCATAATACCGTACTTACGGTTTGAACTGCAGTTTTCAAATGAGTAATGACTATATTAAATACCTATATAGTAGTAATGTGTATGGCAGCAATTCAAATTCACTTAGCATTGCCATAATTTAATTAGAAACTCCAGATAAAACAGTAAATACGTTTTTAGCTTCCATCGCATATGTGACAGATCCAGTTGCCTTAAGGGTCTTGTATGGTAACAGATCTCTATACGATTCTAATGGGGAACTTCTCTTGTGCTTGTGTCATTTCTGGGGCTTAGTACAATAGACTTACAGTCGCAGTGCTTGGCGATCTTGCCCCCTACCAAGAAACTCATAAGTCATAATGGGGAACTTTTGACCATGATTTTACATAAAGTATACGATATTTACTCGCGAAAACTTACCAAAAAATACAGAAGCCGGTTATTTCACCAATAAGATAATTAATTAACATAATTTTAACGATATTAATTAATTATAATTAAAACTAAATTTTAGTAATTATTCACAAACTACACACGGCACCCTTACCGGCATGTACACTCTTTAAACAAAAGAGCTAATATAACTCAGACAGAGTTAAAATCACTCGTTTGGAGTGATCCTGTCGGAGGTTTAACACACAAAAGGATCCACTCCTCCAGGAGAAGTGCATTTTCCAGACTGAAGGAGTGAAATTAACTCAGACTGAGTTAAAGTCGCTCGTTCGTTTTAAAAGTGTAAATATCTAAACAACAAAAATTAATTATAGTTAACTAATATCTTTAAAATGATACTTATTAATTACTTTATTGGCAAAATAACTTTCTTCCGCATTTTTTTTGGTAAGTTTTCGTGATTACATGTCGTGTACTTTATTTGAAAACATGGTCAAATGTCGCTTGAATTGTATAGAGTTCTGTTTCTATACAAGACCCTTAACATAATCCGTCACCATAAGTGCGGCTAATATTACCGGAACCTCTGCGTGTAAAACGAGCTATTTACACAACCGTCAGTTACGACTGTGACAACCTATCGCAGCGGTACGCCAACAATGTCTTTAATAAAACCTGATAAGAGTTGTCGGTGAGAAGTGTACTACATTCTTAAGGTCAGAATTTTATGGTTTTAAGAGAAACTTACTACTTTTGTAAAAAAAATGGCTGCATGTGTACGATGTACACGTACCATTAAAGTAAATCTCAATGTTTTAAGCTTTATAGTAATATTTTTATAAATTTTCTTAATATGTTTTTGCTTTTGGGAGCCCATGTGTGAAAACATAATTCCATTTCTTTACATTATTATTTTAAAAGCAATATTTCAATTGAAATCTAATATAACTACAATTGTACATAATCCCATTAGATTGTAACTTATCATGTTTGCCATTAGGATGTTTAATTTATCATTATACTACTGTGTGTGATAAGCCTTTCTTTAAAAGCATAAACTTACAACTCTGCTTACAATCAATTGTTACAAAGACTAAATGTAATCATATCTTTCGACAGTAGTAATTGTGTGGGGTTATTTTACTTAAAACAAATCAATGACATATTTTTTGTTTTTACCTCTTTTTATCTACTTTCTTCTTTTAAAGAATTTTAAAAAGTTTATATCGACACGCTGGAGATTTCCGTCCGGCTGCCTTTACACACTGTTAAAAATGTCGTGCTTGGTTTCACCATAATAATGCTTCTTAAGCTTAAACATCTTAAGTTTGCAGAATGGAAATGTTCGAGGCGGAGGAAACGGCGTAAACAACACTTCTTGCGCCGAAATTTTGTCTGCTCTGATTGGTCTCTCCTTTGCGATACGTTCATCCTGATCTTCATGCGCCCTGTTACGTCAAAATCGAAGGAAAAATAATTAATATTTAATTCTAACTGAATTCCGGTATTTCCGGTATTCAGTCGTACCATTTTTCAAGTTTTGGAAACAGAAAACTGAGAAACGGTTCAACCTAATACCGAAAATATGGTGAAACATTTCACCACACAGCCGTTGCAGCTATTAAGAAAAATTATTATGGTGAAAGCAAGCACAAAATTTTTAACAGGGCATATTTACTAAAAACGTAAGAAATATCTCTCTCCTCAAATGTAAAAAAAAACCATCAAATTCAGAAATGAGTTATTTCCTTTCAACAAAAATAAGGACTCTGAAAGGGTCGATGTACTAAAAAATCCAACAGTTCTAACACAAAACTATTTTTATTCTATCTATTGGCATCTAAATAGCGTGCGAAGCAATTTATTCGCAAACAAACTCTTGAGTATCCAAGGTAACTCCAGTTACGAATCGAATATTTATTCAGATCTTCCGTCCGACTCTACATAACTGATGGCAGATGAAGGCATCGAACTAAAGTCGCCGTTTCCTGTCGTGCCCCCACTTAAGGATTCGAAATGGTGAGTTTGAATGAAGTTTGGATTAATAAGTGTAAAAATATAAGAGAATAGGCAACTGGAACGTCCAAGTCTACAGAGACGTCACAATTACGTTAAACATTAGCTTCTTTAACACGAGTAAACAACGGCTCTCCCTTTTCGAATTGTCCATAAGCTTTGGCAAGCTTCCTGATGAATGATAATTTATCACCTCTTAATAATTTATATTTCTCTCTTTTAGTTATATATAATTTATAACCACCAGAATTTTAACTCGATCACAGGTATAACAGCGATCAACTGATGAGGTCAAAACTTCCTAACGTAAACTTGCATAACAGTATTTTTTGATTAAGGCCGTTAATTACATTGAAATATTTCTTTTTGAATGAACCATTTTGGTTGGATTCTTAGAGCACACGGGTTTGTTTATAGGTTGACAGGGTCTGGGACCTACCAACTTGGATTCCCTTGCTCAAGTAGGCATGCTAAATTCCATAGAATTTGACTTAATGCTAAAGTTAAAGATCATTACCAATTTGTTTTCATCGCTAGTTGAGAAAGCGGAAATTTTTTGCCTAAACTCTGTTAATTTGGTGTATCATAGCAACAGCAACTCTAGTCACAAATTATTATAATAATATTTTTATACTGAAACACAACTTGACAAAAATGACAAATGACAGTGACTGTGCCCTCTAGAAGGGGAGAGTGTAGGCTTTTTAGCCCATTACTCCGCTCGCCAGAATAGACAGTCACAAGAGAGACACAAAGAAGTATGCCACAAACACATCAACAAATAACAACATTTATTGACAAACACAAACATCCATCATGACCAGGATTCGAACCCAAGCCCAGCAACTAAAAAGGCTAGCACTCTAACCATTGCGCCAGCGGACCGGGAAACACTACTTACTTTTTTAACTTTTTATGTGTTCAGAGTTTCAAAAAAATGAGCAATGATAGAATGTGTTTTGACACAGATCGTAATTCTCTTGACTCTTTAATTGTGTGACAATGATTTAACCTTGTTGCGTTGTACATATAGAATTCTTAAAACCTCTATAAGAATGCGCCCCATCTAAAAATAAGGCGGATATGCAAAAATTGCATGTACGCTTTTCTAAAAGGTAGTTATGCAATTATTTTGTTTGTAAATCAAACTGTTTCAATAAACTGAAGTTATTTTAAAGATAAATAATTTATTATATATCCTTTGAGCGAAAAGCAGTTGGGCACAAATACGAAAGCTCGTTTACATTGCATGTGTGCTCAATTAATATTAGTAAAAGAGTGCATTTTTATAAAAATAACTAAGTTTTATGTATTTCTGTATTAAATAGCTTTGAAATATCATTCAAAACTTAAAAATTTGATAAAAATATAAAGCTTAACTAAGTCATTACATTATTGGGTTTAGATAAAGAAAAAAACTAACATTTCCTCGAATAAAAAATCCGTCTCTATTTCTCAGAGCGTTTACACTTAAAATTCATTTATACACAGTAAAACAACTTGCACCATAAGATTGCACTTGAATTCTGGAACCTCCTAGCTTTCACCACTATTTGGAGTGTGGCTTTTGAAGTGTATAAAATTACTGTTTTATCACAAAATTGGTAATTCACCACTCTGAATATTAGTAGCAGCTAAAAAATTCCAGGATTCCGGTGCAATCTTGCATCAAACTTCTTAACAGTACATAACTTGGGCGAATTCTATGTTACTGTAGAATAAGTCAGAATTTAAGAAGAGCTTACAAGCATTTTAAATTTGAAATATAATTACAATTACGTTGTTGTTGTCGTGTGCGTGGATATCCCACGGAAGATGGTTGCCAGACCCTACGAAGAGATCGAACTTCTTTCTACTTAAATAAAGACGAAGACCAACACATAGACAAATAACATTTTATTGACAAGACAAAACATCCATGCGCTTACTAACCGGGATTTGAACCCGGGACCGCCCTTCACATTATTTGGTATTAATAAGTGAAGATAACCTATTTCGCTAATTTCTTTTTTCATTTAATGTTAAAAATTGCAGCTATTATCACTTTTTACACAAGTAACTTACACCACAGATAGGTTAGAGATAGATAGAGTTTATGCATATACATTCCGCCTTGCGGGCTTGATCAGAGACCCGCTTATAAACCTTCGTCACTTAAGACGGACAGAGAAAGAAGTTTTTCTGACACACAGGGAGAAATTACACCCAGGGCGTAGGCGGTAATCGAAAACGCGCCCGGTATAGTGAGCAGACTGTTAGCGTAGGCTGCTTATCTTAACCACTAAGCCACCCGGGCCCCTACAGAAAAGTTAATTTTGTATGGTCTTAGCCTTAACGAAAACGATTTTTCGTTTAAGGTCCGATCTTCCTTCGTCTGCGGATGGCGAGAGTCGTCCGGTGGAGCCTCCCAAGAAGATGCCAGACATAGGGGAGGAACACCCCTGCCCCTTTTTCGTCGGAGGGCCGGACTTGAACTTTGTCAAGCCGAAATCGGAGCCACCAGTAAAGGCGAGTGCATTTTCGGAACTAGGGTATACTGACCAGTGAGTGAACAGGCCCCAGTGAATGAACATTTGGTAAATATAATTTAAAAAATAAGGATTGAAAATCATTCCACTAGATGGATTGGCAACACTGACCTCCTCCCATGTAGTAGAAAACTATCTGACAATGGTTGATTGTGTCCTGGTCATTATATCCTGATGGTGTTCATTCACTGGCGAACGTGACGCCTTAAACGTTCATTCACTGGTAAGTCTACCCTATCGCAAAATGTTTTGTGTTACTAAAATAATAAAAAATAATAAAAAAGGTTTTATAAAGGTGCTATACCAGGAAACTGTCGTTGTAATTTTGTTTTACTAAAATTGCGTGCTTTAAATAAAAATATTATACACACAGTTTCTTTAAATTCCAGTTGAATATAGAAAAAGCAGAGTACATATTAAATGTTAAACCATTAAAACGATTGACAAGAAATTTTTCCATGCTAAGGAAACTCACTGCTTAAGTTTCTCTAAATGTATAAACAAAATATAATTAAAAATTTTGGACTAACAATTATTTATGTAAAGATTTTATTTCAAAATGAGGTTGTTAATGATACTAGAAAAGTCTTTCTTTTAATTGGTTAAAAAATAGCAGAATTCTAAACACGAAAATTATTTCTAATATACTTAATGATTCTAATTATTTTTTCATTAAAACTACAACAAAAGAAAAATTGTAGTTTCAAATATAAGTAGTTCAATTATTGAAATAATTACCATTTAACCAAATTATATTTATTTTTTAGGTTCCAGTTAAAATAATACCAGAACCAACACTTCCTCGGTAAGCTAGTATTTAAAATAATTTATAAAATAAGTATTTAGTGTGCAGCATGAAATAGTTAAATTTAACACAGCTATTCATATTTTAAAAGCATTTACTTAAAGTAGCCGTGAATATGGTAAATTATTTCTAAATACTCAATTAAAAGTCTGTAACATTTGTAATAAATGTTTTCAATTGAAAATTTTAATAGCGATAACACATAATTAATCTTTTATTTTGAATAATATTATAATTGTTATATTTATAAATTAAACCAACAATTTGTTTTCTGCTTTCTTGCTGCGTAAAGCAATACAGTAAGTACAAATCATTTATTATCAAGTTTAATACATGCTTTAAATAAATGAAAATTATTTTGTTTTCACTGCATGATATTACAATATTGTTTATGAGCTGAAATTTGAATTCTTTCAAACTTTTCTTAATTTTTTTTTTTTTTTTTTTTTTTTTTTTTTTTTTTACAATTGAATCTTATAATTTTCATAAGAAATTTCATTACCATTTTCTTAAATTTTAAAATTTAGTTCAATTTTATGAGTTAATTTTTTAAAAAAATCGCTGCTGGAATACATAACAGTCGGTTTACGTATTTATGCTTCTGTTTCCCTCAGAATGCTATTTAAAAAAGGATCATTACTTGCCGGCCCGCCGGTGCAATGGTTAGAGTGCTAGCCCTTGGAGCCGCTGGGCTCGGGCTCGAATGCCGGTAAAGGCATGGATGCTTGTGCTTGTAAATAAATGTTGTTATTTGTCTATGTATTTGTGGCGTCCTTCTTTGTGTGTCTCTTGTGACTGTCTCTTCTGGCGAGCTGGGTAACGGGCTAAAAAGCCTACACTCTTCCCTTCTAAAGGACGCAATCACTGTCATTTGTCGAAGATCATTATTTTCTCTACAAACTTGATTTTTATGTATGATATTTTCAGGACGACGAAGAGGATTTGTTTTACCAGTACCTGAACGAGTGCCTGCACGGGGTCACTTGGGAGTGCGTGTCCCAGCACAGTAGGGAAATCTCTAAGGAAATGTACTCTGCACTGGTAAGTATAGTGTAACATATAGCAGTTTCCAAACACCTTCATATTTGAAGAGTAATGGGAAAAACCGCTTGATTTCGTAGAAGGCTTTCCTCGATAGGCCTCTTTGGCGATGATAGCGAGAAATCGCCTAAACTGGTGCAAAGTAACAGGTTACTCGGTTTTTTTTTCGCGACAACCCTGATTCACGCCAGAGATCATCGGACCCGTGTCACACGTTTGTACCTCGAAAGAAGAACCGAAGGAAAAACAGGTTTCCTGTCGTTAATGTCCGCCAAGCAGACACAATTGCAGGAAGACTCCTAATAAATCAAGCGATTCTTCCCCTATAATCTTCATTTTATATGCCCTCAGAAAACGACGTGCGTTCAAACAACACAAGTGGATCGTCGCAAGTATTGTGTAAAAATGGCAACATTTCAATATCGTGTTGTTTCAATACAAGAAATGTATTGACCTCGACACATTTCTTACACTGTGTCGAACAATTCGGTTGACAAATTCTAATGACAAAATGTTATTTCAACACAAGTAACGATCGTGAGAGGAGACGATCGTTGTATCAATGAGCGAGAGACAAAAACCATGAACTATTTTGTCAAAATATGTATAATAAAATTATAGCATTCATTTTTTAAATACAGTAATGTACACGTTTAAAGCTTTTGTATAGCTGTTTGTCCATATCATTGAATAGAAAATGCTGAACTAGATTAGCAAATGGCATTGAGTGCGCCCTCTAGAAGGGAAGATCATAGGCACTGTGTGAACTAGATTAATATCTTAGAATTGTAAATGCTTTTACGTGTAACTATAAATCTGATATAACATTATTTGTTTCTTTAAGATCTCCGACAACCCGAAAAAATTCGCGATGGACAAAGAAACTACAAAGGTTCTAGCGAAAAAAATCTTCAAGAAAATTAATGATCCAAATTGGTCGGAGCCTTGCGAACCAATTGACAGTAAGTAAATCCTGTTTTACTGCTTTTTGAATTAGTTCTCAATTAGATCAATTTGCCATGTCAATGTCTCGAATGCGAATATTTTCTCATTCTGAATAATTTTCAATTAATTTCTGAACTTCTTTTGATTAAAAAAGAGCACAATATATTTCATGTAAATAAATAAGATAAATTTTTGTGTTAAAATGCATTTTTTATAAAACTTTAACCATTCATCTTTTAAGCGGGCTAACATATAGTTACAAAACTGTATAATAGATGGCAGCACCAAAGAAGAAAGATTTTTTTCACTAAAATTCCATTCTTTTAAACCTTTAAAACGGCCTTCTTTTTTAAGCGAGATAATCTGTAGTTACAAAGCTAGGCAATATGTGCAAGCGTGAAAAGAAAAGAGTTTTTTTAATTTTAAATTCCATTTTTAACTTTAACCCATTCCTTTCGGGGGGGGGGGGGGGGCACATGAAAACAGAAATTTTGAGAAACTGAGAATATAAAAGCCCTTATTTAAAAATTTAAATCATATATTTAAACTTTTTATGGTATGTAATTGAATTTTGTCTTCAACCAATTTCTCCGTAAAAAAAATTATGATGCATATGTTAGTTACAATATTCTCTTCTTTTTTTTTCTTGTATTATCTAAACATACAGTATTATCATTTTAAACTGTCAAAATGGATTTTAACATCAACTTCTATCATACAGGATCTTGTGTTTCGAGTAATTTCTGTCATAAATCTGAGGCCACTCTAGCACGTTATGTAACCTTAACGTTATCTGATGTTAGGTAATATCCATGCAGTAGTCCTCTGAATGCTTAAACTTAATACTTTGTTAAGTTTCGTAACTTTTAATATTGTATAATCCCTAGGTATTAAATCGGTTAAAATATACATCTTAATTTCTGTAACTCACAATACCGATAAGTACCAGATTGACAATACTGGCAAAAAAAAGTCACAATTCAATTATTAGTCTAGTGTAATCGTTTCCGGCTGCCTATTTATAGCCTCCATTAGGAGCTTTAACGCAGCCAATAATTCAATTATTATAAATCTATATACATAAAAGGCGACTTCTGTTTGTTTGTCTGTATATTACGCAAAAACTCAAGAACCACGCAACAGATTGTCACGAAATTTGTTACAAAAATTCATCTCATCTCCAGAACAAACATAGGCTAAGAATTTTTTGAATCGGACCATTCCTTCTATCGTTTTCGAACGTTTTAAGGGAAAAATACACCACTTTCGCTCAAATCCGATCATTTTTTCTCTTTCGTGATGCCATCAGGCAGAAAAATTTAAATAAAACTTTTTAGAAAACAATTGAAATTGAAAATGTTCAATTTATTTAATAATTGTTCATTGCCTTCAGAAACAAAATTAATAATTTGAAAAAATAGTTGGATATGTTTCAAGTTACGTAATCCTACCAGTCTCCATTCTATTATTTTATTGTGTATATATGATTTTAATTATGAATTTTTTAAAAGCTTAATTAAGTTTTTACTGAATTATGTTGTTTTTTGAAGACCGTTGCACTACAGATGCATATTAGGGTTTCATGTCTTCCTTCCTTCGCCAATTACTTTGCCAAACTCGCCAAATTATTACAAAGAACGTGCAAAAGAGCATTTTTTAAAAATAGCTGGTTGGTTGTGCAATGGACTTTGCGCTAGAGCTGAATGGGTGTTATGGTAGCTATATATTTTCCTCGCCAAATTTTTCAAACACGCTAAATGGGCTAAAATGTTTTTATTCGGGAAATTACTACGACATTATCTGTTAATTTTATAGCATTTTTTAAATTTTGAATTTTTAATGTAATATAAGTAGCGGGATTTTGTACTTTAATAACGAACGGTATCAGCAACATAAGCTTACTAGAAAGCAAATAAACTTATAAAAAAATGCAAATCGTTTTGCTGTTTGCTGGAGGAGCTTATTTTTGATTCTTACTGATTATTTTTTACATAAATATGTATTCTCTTTAATTTGAGCTTCTTATCAAATGTATTTTTGAGAAATTAATATTAATCATTACTATATCCAAGATGGGTAATTAAATGGAAAAAATTACTGGGTAATCTTCATATCTAAATGTATTTCAAATGTAAGAAAAAAATAGTTAAATTGACTATTAAATTATTTTTTCACCTCTACCCGTGCAACGTCGGGTATAACAGCTAGTAGTGTTATAAAGGAATACCGGTTATTGCCGTGAGAATCTTTTAAAAATGCTGGTTTATGAATGGAGTTGTTTATTTTTACTGAAAAGATGTAAATTAATTACTTATGATTTTAATATAATGAACAAATACTACTTTCTGCTTAAAATAATGCAGATATTATAAATTGTGTTGTAATGGAATACCGGTATTTGCCAAGAGAATCTTTTTTAAAATATTGGTTTATGTATGGTTGTCAATTTTTACTAAAAACATATAACTAAATTAATTATGATTTTAATGTAATGAACAAGTACTTATTCTTTCTGCTTAAAATAAAGCAATTGTACAAAAGAAAAAGTATTCAAAAAATTTCTATAGGAACAATTTTTGAATGAAACTTTTCAAAATGCTAAATTTTTAACATTTATTATAGAATAAATTTAGAAAGAAAAAACACTTATTTTATCACAAATTTTCAGAGATAAAAACCATTTTATTAACGATTTTTCCCTATTTTTTATTCTTACCATGTAAAGAGACAAATACTTGACTTAACTTTACTAGAAAGGTTTAGTCGTTGATCAATCGAGGAACACTGAGGAAGTATTGCTTTGTCATGTAAGCATATTTTTACCTGATTTGAAATCATCATTACAGCAAAATAAAACAAGTTTGAATAGAAAGTATCACCTGATTATGTAGACTTAATTTGATAAAGTTTAAAACAAGTTTCGCTCTCCTCAGAACATTTTGAGGCAGTGAAAACTTCAAAATTTATAATTAAATAACCACATGCCATTTTCCTTTCAAATTTGTTTTATTTTGCTTTTATGAGGATTCTTACACCAGGTAAAAAATGCATGGAAAGCAAATCTATACTTTCGCGGAGTTTGCAATTCGAAACTAATACATTAGTTATGCCTGGAGTACTAACCCTCCCTCTTGTTTCCCGGGTCAAATCTCCCTGCAATTAAGAAAGGTTGATCTTGTTGTAATTGTTGCTAAAATAAAATTGAAATTTCACACAGTTAATTCTTTACTACAAAAAAAAGCTATTTTTTCAAGAATCAAGTCTCCCTTTTAAAGGCATCGAGTCTCCAATTGATTGGTGAGATCCTGATGATATCTTTTTTTTTTAAAGTCTAATTTCACCTTAAAGGTTTTATTTTGGAACTGAAATAAAATACTTTGACAAGGAAGACATGTAAATCTTTATTAATGTCTAAAAATGTTTCCTGAAAAAGGGATTTTTTTCCGAAAGAAAATTGGAAAGATAAAAAAGGGATCAAAGTCACTCTATATATTGATTGAATTAAAAATGCACTTTTTTTTTATTAACCTTATTACTCTGCGTGATATAACGCATTTGTGAGTTGAAAGTACGTGAGACAAAAAACGTTATTTCATCGTTAGTTAGGCCATTACAAGTCGATCTAATACCCGAGACATTGAAAAAATCCTTACTTTGTTCTTATTCGAATTAATCATTTTTTAGAACTAAGTTGGGAGACTAAAGCGTTTTTTGAGGAGAGAATGACAAAAATCTGATATTAAAAAGAAACAAGAATTTTTTTATCGATTTGTGAGTTAATGATTGCTTTATTACTTTCAATTACCCAATATAAAATATAAGGTAATGAAAGCGCTTGTTGCGAGAGGAGTTTAAAATATAAAATAGATAGTTTTGTGTTTTCTCAACAGGTTTTTGAGAAAAGTGCCGGTTCTAATAAAATGTTTTTATAACATTGATTAGTCTACCAGACTGTCATTCAGTTTGAATGAAACCACTCTGGCACTCGAATGAAAGGGACCCGGATGGCCGAGTGGCTTGAACCATTACGCTAACAGTCTGCACACTGTAACGGGTGCTGGTTCGATTCCCGCCTTCGCCCAGGGTGTACATTCCGTTCTCTGTGACAGCAAAAATTCTTTCTGTGTCTGTCTCACTTGACGAAAGCTTTAGATTTTTAAAAAAAATTCGGTCATAGCAGAACTGACAGCCGAAATGATCACATAAAATATTTGTTTTTATTGACTAGTATTTCAAAGCAGTGTGGTGATTCACACCCTTATTTTCCCTTGGTTTTGAAATTAATTTTCGAAATATATCTTCCTGTCAGGATAAGTCTAATAAATAGGCTCATTAATAACTTACTTTGCCAAAATTCAAGGAACCCCAAAATCTAGTATAGGCATATTCTATTTTAAAATAGGCATATTCTATTTTTAAAATAGCATGTCACTGATAAAAGGAAGTCTTAATGTTACATTCTAATTAACGCTATAAAAATTTTGAATTCAACAAAAATGAATTAAATATAAGTTATGAAATGTAACCAAATTATATGATGAAAATTTACAATTTTTTAGTCGAACACATTAATGAAAATTTAATACATATTAAGTCGGAACTTGTGAAAAACCCCAAAATAAAAAAAACGGCTTTCCTCTTATTATATAAGTTTTGTAATCTGATCCTGATATCCGCATTATAATAATTCTTCAATAAAAAATGTTTGTATAGTCAATATTAGAACACTAAACGCTAAGCAAATAATAAATTACAAAGAATGAAATTAAAATCCAAATGAAAACCAAGCTTAAGTTTGCTTATGTATGTTTTACTTGGGCACACGTTTCTTCAAAGCGAGAGAAGGCGGATTACTTCTGTCCCCCAAGCCCGATTGTAACGATTAACTTTCATAAGACATCTTAAACAGCGTTAAGTTTTAAATACCCGAATACAACGAAAAATATTTTTGCATTTTTTTTCTACAACATTCTCTTGCTATGTTACCACACACAGTTTCGTAACATAATTTAGTCACGTTTTTAAATTTACTGTATTTATTTGTACATCGGTACATCAGGAAACTAGTTGGACCAGTCAAGTTATGCAAAAATCTTCTTTTTTCACTGTAAATTTTGCCAACATTTCAAATCTATTAATTTCGTACGCAGCAGAAAAATTTCCTGTCTCCGTATAAACAAAAGAATTTATATTTAAATCTGATTAAGAATGCTAATTGGTTAAGTAGCTATACTCATAGAAATGAGCTTTTAAAGAGCTTCAAGGTCCAATAATGTCGCCTTCTTCAAAGCCTCATTAATATTAAAGAAGTTTATTCATCGTTTGTTTTAGGATAGCTAATCACTTAGCTTAAGTATACCCCCTATTACTTCCATAATCATTAATAGTCTCTTTAAAAATGATATTAATGTCTTAACAGGATGTGTTTGCTACACTTTCTGAACGCTTTCTTTCTTGTAATAGAAAAATACAATGGTCAAAAATCAATATTTATAACGTGTGTATATATTTTTTTTACTAATGGGACTTGCTAAGGCCTTTTGCAGACTCGGCAAATTCCCGGGATCTAAAAAAAAATTTATGGCATCATCTATGCGGCTCTCGCTACCTATTTTATACGTTTCCCGCTATCAAATCATAAATAATTAGAGCTGTCTGTGGATGTAAAATGAGCCAAGATTGTGTACAGTAAAGTGACGTAACTTAACGGTTGCGTTGGGTGCCTATTCAGGTGTCGGCTCGTCGCTTGACTGAGGTTCTAAAACGCCCGTCGCCAATAGCCCTCATGTAGCTCTAGTGCGACGATAATTCAAACCTAACCTAACCTTAAGTGACGTAACTGTAAAACGATGTCGTATCCAATTTTAACGGGGTATTTCGCTGTCCCTGTTAAATGAATAAAATGAAAATCAGCGGTATATGATAGGATGGAGTATCATTAATTTGTTTTTAGGTTAGGTTAGGTTAGGTTTGAATTATCGTCGCACTAGAGCTAAACAAGGGCTATTGGCAAGGGCAAGGGCTATTGGTCGTATTTTAGAACCACAGTCAGGTGGCGAGCCCACACTTGAATAGGCACCCAACGCAACCGTTAAGGGCGATACTTTGTTTGTAGCATTTGTGTAATTGATTCAGGTAAGAGAGTAAGTTTACCTCATTCCATGTTCATCGACAAAACATCATCCGAATGCTTAGGCTAATCGTTTATTTTGCATTTGAAGCTGTTCAAACATTTCCATGATAGCATAATGGAATAAAACACGAGGTAATGCAAAAATATTTACTTTATGTGCAACTGAAACTTATTTCTCATTCAATCTTCAGTGAAAAAATTTCATGGAGAAAAATGGAAAGATGAATTAATAATTTTTTTCAGAAAAATTAGCCACAGGCTAAAGGATTGTCTGTATCACAAATATTTATTCACAGTCACTTTAATATTCATTTGTATAGTTTTTAAAAATCAATTGAAAAAAAAATATATGCAACATCTTACTTAAAACTATTTTGACATTGGCTACATTGATAGTGCATATTGAAATTCTGCTTTTCAAATACCAATAAAGCAATTTGAAAAATAGTGTTATCTGTCTCAAATCAAGCACCAAATCTATTCCCTTTTGTGAGGCCCATTATCTGTAAAAAAATATATACAGTGGTGGCCAAAAGTGTGGACACTTTTTGAAAGTTTCATGTGTTCCAACTGTTAATTGTGTTCTTGCATCTATTAAATTTTTCGCTTTAAATACAAACATTTAAATATTAAATTGAAGGTAATTTAATGTAGAATTTCACTAAAAAAAACATAATCAAATTATATGTATTACAAATAAAGTTTTGCTCATTTTAGTTGAACAAGCAAGCACAAGCAATGGATTCTCTTATGCTGAAATTGCAATACATGTTGGTTGGTTCAAATGACTTGCCAAAACTAAGACAGATCCATACTATTAGTTGCATAACTTATTCGTAATACATATATTGTAATACTGCATTTATTTTTAATTCTACATGAAATTAGGTAGATGATGATGGAGGATGAGGATCTTCGATGATGATGAATGTTGTCCCATGGATATAATTATATGGGGACCAAAGGGTCCTCTAGAACGGCTTCCAGCGATCTGTAACACAGTGGTCCTCATAAAGGATTAAATTACTTTTAATTTGATAGACAATTGTTTAATTTGATATTACAATTACATATTCTTGTAATCACACAAATTGAAAAAATATGAAACTTTCAAAATGTGTCCACCTCTTTTGGCCA
>CM043120.1:25225144-25343964 GCA_023701765.1 Hylyphantes graminicola | reverse complement strand
TTGAAGAAACAGGATTCAAAAGAAATCAAACAGCATCCGCCTCGAATGCCGTCCTAGCAAAGAATTTTTTTCTTAGAATAAAATTATATCAATAAAATCGAACATGATTGTCACTATTTCTGTTCTTTTGTGTGCCGATTTTTTAATATCAATAAAAGGTGGTTATAATTTAAGTAACTTTATAATGACTCTAAAATGAGTCGAAATTAGACAGGTTCAGTGGGAAATTAGGTTTTGTTTCGCTGGGATAGATTGAATATTAATGGGCTGCAGCTACGGAATGAAGTGGAAGAAAATCTGATATATATAGGATTGTACAAACAATTAAAATAAAGTTGTTTTAATTCAATGAAACTATGAAAAACCTGGAAGAATCAAACTCGGTCTGAAACAATTTTGTTAAATAAATTTACTCTAAATCATTCATTCTTGCATTTGTAAATGTTAGATGTTAAAAAACTGATTTTCAATATTTTTAACAAATAAAGTTTTGAAAAAATTATTGTTATAATTTTTCAATGGTTATATGATTCCAATATTTTTTTTATTACATTTGTATTTTTATTACAAAATTACCCGTTTTTACCATTTCATTCAGGATGCACAATGAACCTATTTTACAAATTTTAGATTTTTTGAATAAAAAATCAAAAGTTGGGAATCTGAAAGGGTTAACAAAAGTACGCAAAATGCTCCCCCAATTGTTTTGAGCATTGTAATTGCAAGGGAGCTTACAAGGGGTTTTGAAGGTCTGCGTCTTTGAAATTTAATGGGAAAAAGAGTTCTCAAAAGTTAAAAATCGAGATAATAACTAACTGTGGCCGTGAGAAAAATTATTCTTTTGTTCTTTTTATTTCTCTTTGCCCTCCACTTCCCACATTTACAGTTTTAAACAGTTGCAGCTTGCCTTAATGGAACTTTCGGGTTTTGAGAAACTTTTCAATGAAGTGAGGATTTTCCCATATTATTTTCCCATATTTCCACATTGGCCTATGATATTTATACGATTTTTCTGCCTCATTTGACCAAAAGTTAAAATATGCAAATCACTGTTATAAAAGATAAGGAAGGGAAGGAATTTTATATATGCTAATTTTCAATTGAGACGTTCATTGAATGTTGGGGTTCTTAAAATTTTTCACTGAAAGGACGCTTATTTTTCTTGCTACAAATTTACATCTCGAAACATTTGTATATTTTTAGAAGTTTATTAATTTTTAATTCATTAAACTAAAGTTATACATTTTGCAACTTCTTAATTACAGTATGGCAGCAACTAACGGAAGCCATTATAACAATAAATATATTGTCCAATGATTTAATTTAATGAAAATTATTTTTTCTGCTTTCACTAACCGAAGTCACATTGAGCAATTAATTAATTTCAAAATCGAATTTTAAAGTTTTTTTATTCAAATTCTAAATTAAGATTTAATAGCCATCGCCTTTTAATAGAAGCCTTTTACAACCACCTTTTAATATACATCATTTGGAAAGCAAGATAAATATATTGTGTTAAAAGATCATTATCTGCAAAATGTCCTTTTTTTGAATGACCAGATAACTCTGCAAAATTTATTACATGCTTTAGCTTTATACTTATGAACTAAAAGATAACCCAAGTTCTTTCCACTTCCACTCCATTATTTTTTGCAAACTTGTTCAAATTACGACGTCGCTTTCAACTTAACGACATCTAATTGAGGAAGCAAAAGTTCTCAGTCCTGTAAAGCAAATCAAAAGATACTGAAATAAAAATGTATTTCCACCCACGTCTTTCATCATCACCGTCAGGTAAAGAGGATTTAATTCTTTTATGGTTGCTTTTGATTTGTTTATTTGTTATGATTCTCTGTTAAAAATAAATATTTTTAAAGTTTTGTAATGACAAATGACAGTGATTGCGCCCTCTAGAAGGGAGAGTGTAGGCTTCATAGCCCATTACCCAGCTTGCCAGAAGAGACAGTCACAAGAGACACACAAAGAAGGACGACACAAACACATAGACAAATAACAAAATTTATTGACAAGCACAAACATCCATGCCTTTACCGGGATTCCAACCCGAGTCCAGCAGCTCCAAAGGCTAGAACACTAACCACTGTGCCGGTGGGCCGGCTAAAGTTTTGTAAAAGGAAAGAAAAATTGCTGATAATAAATGACACTCTCAACTTAGATTCGGTAGGCTTAAAAATTAAGTTTTTGGGAGGCAACATAAATGGTGATTGAAATTAGAATATTCCTCGAGCAACCACTTGGTGAATTAATGTCAAATGGGAATGGAGCACAAATCATAGCACCGATCGAAAGAAACAGAAACGAAAACTGGAAGAAATACGTCATCTGAAAGAAGCAAATAAAATAATATCTAAAATCTTTTTTTTTATTTCATTTTCAAATGAATTAAAATCTGTAATCAATCGGCACCATTATAAACTATTCATTCCGAAACTCTTTAAAAGAAAATTTTGCTAACTTATTGTTTGATGACTTTACAAAGCAAACCAAAGGAGTAATGAGTTTACCTATAAGTTACGTAAGTTGGCATCAGTTTTGACGTTCTTCGTTTCGTCTGCAAAAATTTGAAAGCTTTTCTCAGGTACGTCATTTTATATTTATACGTCAAAATAAAAGGTAATACTTGCCTTTAGTCTGCTAAAAATTAGGTTTTTGGAATGTATTTTATTTCAAAACTTAATTCTGTATGTGCATAAGACAAAATTTGACTTATAGTTTTTCTAAATTGTTGTTTAATAACGAAGCTTTTGTTGTTACCATGGCAAAATAATAAATATAAATTTACATAATGCTACTTAAGTTATTTTAAGTAATTGGGCACGTAAATACGAAAATCAAACTATAATTTCTCGAAATTGAGAGATTCTCCAATTTCACCTTAGTTTTTTTTTTCTTACTAATTTTCATTTATTACTGTAGTTTCGTCTTTGTTTCAAGAGTTAACAGTGATGATTTTATTTATATTTCCACAGTTATGAATGATACAGCCCGCTCTATTCTTCATACTCTAGATGTTTCAAAGGATGATTCCGTTATATCAGGTAATATCATGAAATAATTGTTAAAAATGTATATCTCTTAATTAACTTCATTCAGTTTTAAGGTGAGCCACTTTTTTTAACTTTCACAATAGAAGAATGTGAGCTCAACATTTTTGTAATTAATTGAAACATCTAAATTAAATATATTTTGCAAACATAAATTTAGAAAGATGGTAGCTACAGTAGTAACAAAAAAAAAAAAACTCTGTTAATAATGCAGTGTTGTTGCTTTAGTTGCTTAGCTGGATCTATCATATATTTATCCTCCTTCCCTTTTTTTAAGAATTTCCATTTTTAGTTCGTTTCTTTCTGAAACTTTTTGGTTATATGAACTATCAATGGCAAACATTACTGTTTGACAATTGGGATTTTTAACTGCTTGTTTCTAAGAAAGTTCTGTGATGTATTTGTTGTAATAAAAAACAAATACATTACAGAACTTTCTTAGAAACAAGCTGTTAATCCGTTTATCGTATATATTCTACTTTTTTTGTTGTTGTTGATATTTTATGCTGCCGTTTCTTGTACATATTTCCTTAAATGTTTGAAACTATAGTATTAATCATATTAACTCAGTGCCCAATCTTCCATAAGGCCTAGGGTACCTCGAATTTTGGGGCCCTTAGAATTTTAATTTCTTTCATACCTACTGAAAGTTGTGGTTCCCAAATTTCAGTAAATTTCAAATTTTTTTAGACCCTATTTTGTTATTATCTTGACTTTGACCTAATGTGATTGTTTTGATGGATAGTGTAAGCAAGCTGAAAAAAAGGTAGAAAAAATGTTGTCCAAGAAAACGTAGAAAGAAATTGTACATTGGCCAGCTAGCACTATCATTACAAACAATCATACATACAATTTTTGGTAAAGAATCCTCCAAAATTTGGGATTCTGGGGTGCCCAGTAGGTTAGGCACTCGCCTAGCATTCTTAAAGTCCCAGGTTTGGGTCCGGGCATCACCAAAATAACTGCCAACTTTATAAACGGCCTGTTCAGCCAAAGATGTCCGACGAATAATACCCCAGTGTAAGGGAGTGCACGTTAAATATCCTTCAAAGTCCTAACGCTGCATAGAATGTCGCCCTCAACCAAGGGTTGGGTTAGGTGCCTATTCAGGTGTCGGCTCATCACTTGACTGTGGTACTGAAATACAAAGCCCATCGCCAATAGCCCTTGTGTAGCTCTAGTGCGACGATAATTCAAACCAAACCTTGCGATGTCGCCCCCATCGTTTGCTTTGGGCGCCAATTCAGGTGGCGGCTCGTCACTTGACTGTGGTTCTAAAATACAAAGCCCGTCGCCAATAGCCCTGGCGTAGCTCTAGTGCGACAATTATTCAAACCTAACCTAACCTCCAAAATTGGTTGCACTCATGGTCTGAGTTTTCTTAGATCGGGCCCTGTATTGCTTTACTTATAATCGGACAATTCGGATTCGTCCGTAAGGCCTGATCATGACAAGTTAAGGTCCTACGACTAGAGACATTTGAGAGCCCTTTTCCTAACGAAATTGAATACTTAATATGTATACTGCAAAGTCATAACCTTTGAAAATAAGATTCATCATCAAATATATTTTTTAAAAACAACAATGATAGTTGCAGAAAACTTAAAATACCTGCCTAATTTGAGTTTAGTTAGTCATAAAAGGAAACACAGAATTGTGAGGAGTGAAACAAAAATTGTTTGTTTATAGCCATTTTTAGCCCATTTGCATTGGTCATTGCTTGACCTAAAGTTCTCAATATAGTAAATTAACTCTAAAATTAAAATGTCACTCCATTTGTACCCAGGTGAGTCTGGTGACGATGGTGTCAGAGATTTCAAGAAGTTGGACATAACAACCCCTGATGATGACGAAGATTATGCAGAGGCAGCTAAAACCATCATACACCACTCTCATGAAAATGCCATGGCCAACGAAATTTCAGCTCCATACGAGCTACCCCATTTCCCTATAGAAGTGCATGAGTCTAGAAGAGCTATTCAGAAGAAACTTTGTCCTAGGTAATGAATTAATTTACTATATAATTCAATTGGAGTTTGGGTTTGTTTGTAGCGATATTTACAGTTTTGTTTTTTCTGTTATGATTTTAAATATATATATATACTGTAAACTCCCGATTATCTGCGGAATTGGGTGGCGTGGCATCCGCGTATAAGCGAATTCGCGGGTAATCCGCAAAAGTAAAGAAAACATCCACAAAATTGCTTCTGGTTTTATAAAAGTAAAATACAGTTATCATAGTACTATAAGATTTAAAAAAACGTAACGGAAGGATGAAGATTTACAATTAGCAAAAAGTCAGTTAATCATTTTTGTTTTTTAACCTTGCAACTTCTCATTCTTATTTGTGATTGAAGTTTGTCTTGGATCGTTAAGACAACTTTTTTCGCTTCTCACTCATTTCACTATCAAAATCACGCAAAGCAGTTCAATAAAATCCCTAGCAGTTTATTTTACAAGTGACGCTTTTTGACAAAAATCGGCACGTGAAGTGCACCTGGCCGAACATATTTTGGGACACACCAGGCTTCCTATAGTAATCCTAATTTTAATGAATTCGTTGTTCTTATTAGTGTATTCTTTTTTTTTTTTTAATATATTCGCCGTTTTTGAATGTGTTCTTTTTTCTTAAAAGGAATTCGCTGTTCTTGGAATGCATTTTTCCAACACGTATTAAAAAGTAAAATTTTTATTTCTTTGTGCTTTTTAAAATTATTATTTTTGAAGGGAAAGGGGGGGAGGGATCGTGGCCCGCGAATAATCCGAAGAGCGGATAATCCACCCGCGGATAATCAAGAGTTTGCTGTATTTGTTAAAGTCTGGTAAGGTGTTCTGTTTTGTTTGTAGAAGATTTGGTAGCGTAAAACTTTTTTATATGTAGTTTAAAGTACTGAATTTTTAGCTTTGATATTAGGCGTTATAATTCGTATAAAATGTTTTATTAAAATTAAATATAGGTAAAATTAAAAATATTATACTTATTATTTATTAAAATAATCATTAAAAGTGGCAGAATGCATATAGGTGCCTAAACTTTTACAAAAAAATATATGTAATTTTTTTTAATTAATATGATAATGTAATATATGGGTATTATGTTTTTCTCCTTCTTTACTAAAACTAAAGAAATTTTATTATTATTTAGTATTACCACTGTTCTTTTCTTTGAAAAATATTTAAAAAAAATTAGTCTTATGTAATAAATAACAGTTTGTTGTGCTATACTGACACAATGAAAAAAAATAAGGATTTCTACTGATCATCAATTATCCTATAATATCATTCCTTCAAAGTGGAAAATAACCATTTCACTTCAATCAAGCCTAAAGAGATTTGAACCTTGGAAATTTTTAATCCCTTAAAAAAATAACAAGAATATTTTACTTAATGTATACATCTTTAAAAAAAAAACTATTAATCGTGTTAAGTGATATGAAACTGGCAAAAAAGTTACATTTCTATGTTTTCTTCAAGATTTTACTTATATTGTATTAATATTGTACCATTATGTCTTTTATGGCATTTTTTATTGCTTGCAATAATTTTATTTGTACCTTAGCAAATATTTTACAATTAAATCAAAGCTTAATATGACAGGAAAGTAATCTTAGTGAACATTAATCAAAGTATCTCTAATCGAGTTCAAAACTAAAAGGTTTCACTATTAACTATTATTTATAAAAATGTTTAATTTTTCTATTTAGAGTGCAGAAAGATTTTGAAGACAAGAAAAGCCATATAGGAACTGAACTAGAGGATGATATTTTATCACAAATCAACGAATTTGATTATGTTCCACACTATCAAAGAGTTAATGTCAGTGGAGAAGATACATCAGGGGTGAGCAAAGATTCAATTTCTTGCGATGTATTTCACTTTTTTTCAATTTGAAAAAAAAAAAATTATATTAATGATACCATTTCTTTTTTACAAATAATTCTCAACTGTATCATACTTCAAAAAATCCCAAATTTTATGGTTTAAGTTTTTAAATGTAATTTTAAAAAGATTGTATGTAATTGAATTATGAAACAAAGATTAATGCAATATATTTGGGAAATGTATGATGAGAAGTCCGTAAAATTTTATTTAAGGATTTGAGACTGCTAGTTCACTGTTTCCAGAAACAAATTGCCAGGTATCTGATAACAATACTTTTTCTCTCAAACCATTATAATTGAATTCTAACCTGCTTAATCTTCATTTTGAACCCTACAATCCCAGATTTGTCAGAGTCATAACGTAACTAGTAATATAACATAACTAGAGCTAATGTATCATTTGCTTAATTTATTGCTTCTTTAACTCTGTCTCTGAAATTTAGGTCCCCTTAGAAGATCTAAAGCAAGCTGCTCAATTGATCCAGGAAGCACTTAAATTGAGGCAGTTTTACATGCACTATGCCAAACAGTCATTTCCTACTGTGACGAGCCGATTTCTCAAGCCACAAAACACAGAGCAAGCGACCACTCCTGGTGAATGCCCTTATGACATTCATGTGGATGGTAATGTTACTTTAGTTACCTTTTTACTGTTTACTATGGATAACTTTTATAATCGATTGAAAATATTGACATGGGGGTTCATTACTTTCGCTTTTGTATAATAGGAGACTTTATACTGATATTTTATTTATAGTATCTATAAATGAAATATAAGTATAAAGTCTCTCATTTTACAAAGGCGAAAGTATATATTTGCCTTTGTAAGATACGAGATTGAATTGAATTAGCTAGTCATATATTCATAGCTAATTTCAATTGTACTATCTTCAAACAATATTCACATGGCATTTTATGTGTTTGTGCTGTTTTTAGAGTACAGAGTACAAATGAGATACCGCAATAATTTACAATTCACTTTTGGGTGTCTACTGTACTTTACAACAGTACTAGAAGTGTGGGATGAGGCTGTAACATGTCCCTCACTTTTCAGGAAAAAGGTCATGCCCTCACTTCTAATAACTAGGCCTTCACTTCTAATAACACCAAAATCCAACTTGCTACTTTTTTTGTTTACTTAGCTATTTTGAATTTTAAACTAAAGAAAACAGAAACAATTATAATCTTTTTATAATTGTAGTTGTTCTCACATTCATCCAAACTATCAGGTACAGCTTCTTTGTGCAACAGCTATAAAATGCAATATAGCGATTGAACCTTCTCTTTATATAAATTAATATTTTTGTTTATTATGAAATGTATTAACTTGTCTAGGAAAAGGAAAAAATAATTAGGGGGTGCACTTTTAACCGAATTGTGAGCATTCTCCCCCCCCCCCCTCCCTCGTATGAGCATCCCTCCCCACATTATTTTACTTGTCTTCAAACATAACACTTTTCAATCCTAGAAAAAGACCCCTGGAACCGAGACTTCCCGGAAGACCTAAACTACATTCTCAACACTGAAGACGGCGTCATTCAAGTGTACAGAACCAAAGAAGACGTCGAGGATGGCAGACGTCTCGATTACCCCTTCCCCCCACTTGCCACTTTTGTTGCAGATATGAACCTAATCTGTGCCATGATAACAGACGGGCCTCTGTAAGTAGTTTCGACATAAAACGTCACTTCGTAGATATAGATAGTAGCAGATCTGCCCCTAAGAGAAAAGGTGAAGCCACTTTGGAACCAGTATCCCATAAGGCTGTTCGCAAACTTTCGCCCATGGCATGCCATAAGCCACCAGATGGCACCATGAGGTAAATTTGACTAGTAAAAAATATATATTTAATATTAACTAATTAAAACTTTTTATCAGTTTTGCTAGCATAAGTTTATAGTTGGATACGCATTGATAATTTCTGGCAGATATGAGATCTATATTTATAAAGAAGCCTATTAAAAGTGCAATTTTTATTGCATGTAACTCTTCGGCAAAAGCAGTTTTTTTTTAAACCAGTATCCTGTGATGCATTACGAAAAGTGGCTTCTTCACACAATCGCAGGGTTTGTATTGCGTTATATGGGATTGCGCAATCAGTGAGCATATCTGCTACTTTATATATCAATGCATCATTTAAAATCTCTTAGGGATTAAATGTGTTGTAGATTTTATCTTTTTGAGTTTGTTTTGACAGGTCTTTTATTCTTCTCTGAATGTGTTAAGAGCATTTTAAAGGCTTGTGAGTATTATTTTGTTGTTTTGGAAATATTTTTGTTATTTTCAAAAAAATCTTGATTTTGTGCACAAGAAAAAGAATTTGAAATTCATTAGGGGTTTTTTTTTTGTGGCCTTATAATATTTTAATGCAAATAACTATTATATGATTGTTATTCAATGATATTTAATTTAAAGTGGGAATTGTATTAGATTCTGGAATCAATTCAAATAAGAATAAATCAAATACTGTCGTTTATAAACTTTGCCTTATTATTACGCCGATTTCATTTTATGCATAACATTAAGGTTGACTGTGAGTTGGTTGACCTTATTTTTAGTGGACCATTTATATTTCCTTGCAAAAGAAATAACATACATGCTATCTATCCTCTGTTACTTTCAAAACCAATTGAAGATGTATATATATGTTTAGCTTCGAATTTTTTCTCCAATTTTTACCGACGGATTTTTATTTTACTTTAGTTAGTTTTTTAAAATAGTCGTAAATAATTCAATATAAAAAATATTTATAATGAGTAAAATAAGTTAGATTTACATAGTAAAGTTTTCCATTTTAATTGAATTCCATCTACAACACTGATACAAAGTTCAACTTTATCTTACAAGGGTGGATATAGAATCAGATAAAGGGAAGGATAATTTTGTTTAAAAAAAGTAATTATTCAACTGTTGGATTTTGTGCCGAAATCCTTTGCAATTGCAATATGAAAAGTCCCTTTTCTGTATTTATAAAATTATAAATAATTCTAAAATTTTTTACTCAAAATGTGTTTAAGTGAATTACACTAGAGTGCACTGGTATGTTATTACTAAGTCTGTTAGGAAGTCTAAAGCTAAATAAGTTTGTTATATGTTACTTCCTTTAGTTACTTAAGTCACCACCTGTTAGAATTTTAAAATGCATATTTTCTATCTAGGAAGTCTTTTTGCTACAGACGTCTGAGTTACCTCTACTTGAAATACCAACTTCATGTGTTGCTCAATGAAATGACTGAGCTTACCGCACAGAAAGCAGTACCTCACCGAGATTTTTACAACATAAGAAAGGTATTTTTTCTGTAAATTTTTTTAAAAAGTAGTGTTCTGCTTGTGCTTATTTTAATGCTACCTATTTTCTTAATTTTTCGAGGGAGAGCAAGATTAATTATTACAAACTAAATTCTACTTAGTTTTGTTGCTTTGTTCAAAACAAAATGCTACTAAAACTAAAGACAATTATCCTAATTATCTTTGTTTTTGTCGTTTCACTTATCTCCAAGCAATCTATATACATAAAAGGCGACTTTTGTTTATTTGTTTGTTTGTATATGACGCAAGATCTGAAGAACAACGCTACAGATGGTCACGAAATTTGGCACAAAAATGCATATCATCTCTGGAACAAACATAGGCTAAGAATTTTTCGAATCAGACCATTCCTTCTATCGTTTTCGAACTTTTTTATGCTTCCCATTCAATGCATTGCAGACCTTAGAGGTTTATGCTCTTTCAACTGCACGTTTTCGTGGATTGTTTATTTAGCTTTATTTTACACATTTTTTAAAAATTATTTGTAAGCATATTTCACTGATTAAACTTTAAAGAAATGTTGTAAAAGGATTAATTTTCATTTTCAACAGCATTAATCATCAGCATTATCACTAGGGATATGATTTTAAATTTTACTCTGGTATTTGAAATTTTAAAGTAATAACCGGGAGATTGTAAATATCATTTATGTTTCCCAAAAAGGCTTTTGTCTGCATGACTGAAAAATGGGATTGTTAAGTTATTTTTTCACCTCTACCCGTGCAACGTCAGGTATAACAGCTAGTAAAACATAAACTATTTAAAGTGCTCTAAGTATTTCAAGGCTCCTTATTATTTCTGCAATATTGGTAGCCGCCTACATTAAACTCCAGATTGACTTTTAATTGTAGGTGGACACTCACGTGCATGCTGCATCATGTATGAACCAGAAACACTTGCTTCGTTTCATAAAAAGAACCATGAAGAAATGTGCTGACGAAGTAGTCAGTGTGTCTGGAGACAAGAGTCTTACTCTAACACAGGTAAGTTGATATTGCTTGCCTCTTTGGTGTGATGAACATTAGTGTGTGAAAATCTGCCTATTTACAGTGTTAATGGGGTTCCATAAATTATGCGATGTGTTTAGATATAAAGGGAGTTGGGCCTAATCACCAAATCTCACGTAGAGTGGGGGGGGGGGAGATTCTTGTCATGGTATTACACAGTTTTTCCTAACAAAAAACATCATTGTAAAGTTGCCAGAAAGCAGTTAAATTCTAGTATAATATTTTCTCAACTTAAATGTGACAAAATCGTGAAGATAACAAATAAAAAGCGTGATAATATTTATGTGGCTTTACGAACCTATTTCAGTTCATTCCACAGGTTTATCTGGAACCCTAGTTAATAATAATTTTAAAGGTTTTTCTCGTACATGCAAATTTTTACTCGCCAGACACTAAAAATGTATTTTTAATAATGCTTAAAAAATTTATTCTAAATTTTTATCCATTTCATACTGATTTTGGATCTATAAAAATCTTTTACAATTTTTATCCACTATATAATAATTTTTTGCGAATGAATTTACCAAAGTTATTTTTAGTTTTTCAACTGTTGCATTATACTCAATTTGTCTATATACAAGAGGTTTCACTTTATACTTAGATGAGGCGACTAAAACTTCAGATCGATTATAACTTGTATCCCACAGCCTGATATAATGACTTTGTTAAAAGCATGTTTAAATCAAAATCTTAAAAAGTGCCTACTAATCTAAGATTTTTATACAGAATTTATTCTATTTAGTTTTACTACTATACAATTAAAACTTTGAATGCTTGTTTGTTCAGGGTTTTTTTTAATATAAATTATTAACAAATTATTATTAAAATATTTTTTGTGGAACTTTGATGTGCTTTAACTTCGCTGCTTTTTTTATTATAAAATCTTCCTTATTTTAACTGCTTTTTATTTGTTTGTGTGCATATTTGTTGTTTGGGCATTATTCAATGAATTAAGTAATTAATTTTTACTGTGTACTGTATTACTATTTTAATGCATCATAATCCTTTCAAATAATTTCAAGCAAATAATAACATTTCAGTTACAATTTTGGTTAAATATGTCGTAAAGAATAAAATCTTAAAATAAATCAGTTTGTAGAAAGGAATGCAAAATTTTAAAAAAAAACTAAAGTTAACGCATCAAAAGGTTTCTATACATTTTTATATTAGCACCTGGTCACATGAAGTATTATTTGCAATCACTTTTGTAATACAATAATCTATGTAACAAATTAAAACCAATTTTAGTTATTCTTACCGAACAGGATTGTGTTATTCAAAATTGCCTTGGTCCTCAAAATATTCTATTCTGAGAACCAGTATGGCTTAAGTGGAATTTTTATTATTATTATTTTATTTATTATTTTTTTGTCAAAAGAGAAGTTAGTTATACCCATAAAATGGCTGCCTTGTGACAAATAAGCATATATGTGAGCATCTAAGCTTATTTATTAGCTCTACTAGTTTCAGAAGAAAATGTAACTTTTATGGTGACATTAGTAATTAATAAATATGGTAACCACATTTTGTTAACATCAATCAACAAAAATATTTTGATACCACTTGAACTATCTATAGAGTAACTTTAAAAAAAAATATGATTATGTAGTAGGGTGGGCCGAAAAAAACTTTTTATTTTATTTCGGATCGCTATAGTGCGGAAAAGTTGCAATTGGTAAAAACATGAAAAATGAACTAATTATTATTTTTTTATGACTATATCTTCCGTTCGCGCAATGCCATCAAAGTTAGCAAAAATTGTCAAAAACCGTAATTTTTCATATTTTTTTTAAACCCGATATATGATTTTAATTGCTTTCCTATATCATGTTGTATGATTAAAATTTACAAAAAGTTAAAACTTTGAAATTTAGCAAAAAATACGAATTTTCCTAATTTTATACTACGTTGAGTGGTCGGAAGATCTGACACAAATGTATAATAACTTATTATACTATATATTATAGCATTTATTAGTAATAAGTGCTATAATATTTGGATTTTGCATACTTTTAGTAGTTAATTCATGATATAGGAACGTAATTAAAAACATCTGCTTTTTTTAAAAAAAATTATAAAAAATTGCGGTTTTTAAAATTTTTTCGCCAACTTTGAAGGCATTGCGCGAACGGAAGATATGGTAATAAAAAAATAATAATTAGTGCATTTTTCATGTCTTTACCAATGGCAACTTTTCCGCACTATAGCAATCCGAAATAAAATAAAAAGTTTTTTTCGGCCCACCCTATTATGTAGTATGGGTATTGTGTTTTTATCCTTCTTTACTAGAAGTAAAGAAATTTTCTTTTAGTATTACCCTGTTCTTTTTTTTTTTTTTTTTTTTTTTTTTTTTTGAAAAAATAATTATTAAAAGTGGCAGAATGCATATAGGTGCCTAAACTTTTTACTAAGAAAATATGACAGAAAAGATAAAATGTTGTGTTGTTTATTTTTATAAATGTGTGGTACAAATGTTATAAAATAATAAATTTTCTTTATTCCCTGGAGTGGATGATATCTGATAAGATGGTTACAGATTCCATGAATTTTCAAGTAAGGGACAAATTATATTCTCTTTCGTGTGTGGGGTAGAGATGTTGAAATTTTTACTGCTAGCTTTTGTGTGTGAGCTTATGTTTTTTTAGCAAATTGTGTTCATTTTAGATATGTTTATTTGTTAACGACTATCAAATTAATCATTTTTAAACCTCGTACAGTATTGTCTTGCAGTTTAGAAGAATCAAATTGATTTGAAATTCAGGAATTTTCAGCTTTAAGTGACAGGTTTTTTTTTAAAGACTTTAAAGGAGTGATTTCTAATAATTCCCCTCTTGTTGGTTTTGGACTGTGAATTATAATTAATAAAGAAACTTTATTAATTTTATAAAAAAAACTTCTTGTATAGTAACAATAGCTCAAGAATTCTTAATCGGTTAAATTCATTACTCAATTTTTATTACAGCCTTATGTAAAAAGACACTACTGTATTCATAGAGAGTTAAAGACTCTTGCATACAACATTTAAAAAATCACATTTATATATATTTTTTGCATGCCTGTTTTTTTCCTACCTTCTACCCTTTGTTTTCTTAAATTTTTGCACTGGTAATAGTGATAATATTGATTGCATTTTTAATTTTTGCACCTGAACCTAAAATTTATCGTTAAATGTTTAAAACCTAAATTTTATCAGTGAATGCAATCACATTCCTGTAGAATAGATAGTTTTATTTTCGATTTGGTTTAATATCTGAGTCACAGAAGTTAGTTGCCAATGATATTGCACTCAGTATTTTGGAAAATAAATGAAGTTAATCTGTGCAATAAAAGAATAATGAATTATATCAAATTCCTAGATATTTTAACATAGGGAGATATTCTAATACTCTTCTTAAAATTGCCTATAAAAAAGCTATAGCTATATATATTGCAATAAGATTGTATCAATTTGGCAAATATCTTCATAAACTTTAAATGGAAGAATCTGCATGTTTTTTTGTGTGTGTGTGTGTGTTTTCAAGTTTATATATAATTTAAAAATTCTATGGTGCTAATAAAACTACTTCAAAAAAAGGAAACGTTAGTTTCAGAGCATGTTGCTATTCTTAATTTAAATGCACATAAAAAAAATTTTATTATCATCATAAAGCTCAATATTATCTTAAGGGAGGCTTGGTCGAGTTTTTACTAATTTATTTCGAAATATTGTTAATCGCATTATAACAAATAAACTTTTCTTGACACAGAATAAAGTGGTTATGAAAATGTTCTTTCACTTAATACAAAATCAATTTTCAACAATTAAAATTGTTAATATAAAATAATAATTTAAAATGGTAGTTAATAATTAAAATTTTCAATAATACAAATTTCATTCAAAAATTTTACTTTTGTCATTGATATTGTGGTTTAAAAGAGCCACAATACAAAGAGTTTAGTCCAAAATGTAGTTTAAGCATAAATTAGTATAACCAACGAAATGGTTTGCTTGAAAACTACACTTCATCATTCTAATATACCTATCCCAATTCTATTTCTTTATTTTGTGTCAGTTGCTCAGATAATGTTTATTCTAATTGACTTGCCATTTCTTGTAAATTATACAGCTTAGTGTTTTTAGTTGTTCGTGGGTTCAAATCTAAATCTAAACTACCATCCATTCCAACTTTTTTTTTGTTGATTTAAAGATTGAAAAATATTAAATGATTTTAAGTTGTTTTTTAATGAATGATGTTTGTACTACTTTTTTAGTTTTCTAAAAGAATAGGAAGTCACTTAAATTTAAAGATTTGATAATTGCAAATGCACTGTGCACCTAGTTGCATCTGCTACTTATTTTTTTTATATATTTACAGATTTTGCTTGGGTTAAAATTTATTCTAACACATTTCATTCACTTTTGTGTCTGTCATATTGTAGTTTCATTTTGCATCAAAATAATTTTTATTGAATAGATTGTGTTTACTATATGGTATTGTATTCTGTATGGCTGAAGAGGAAAATATTGGTCAAATATAAACAGTGCATAAATACCCACTGTAATCAAAAATAATCTCTAGTATACTATTATACCAAAACCGAGCTTAAGTTTGCAGCAGAGAAATGTACTGAGCGGAGGAAACTGGGTAAACAACCCGGCTGGCGCCGCAATTTCACGAACTCTGATTGGCTGCTCCTTTCGACCATTCGTGCGCCCTGTTATGTCAAAATCGAAGGAAAAAAGTAATTAAAATAACACTCTAACTGAAGCTTAACTTATAAAAATAATAAATTTATGTCTTGAAATAACAAATAAATTTGTTTATTGAATGTGAAATACCTTTTTGTATTCGATTCTCGCACTCAAAAATGAGAACTATTTACCCTTTTTCTCGTAAAACATTTGTATACTGCAAACATAAGGTTGGTTTTAATATAGTACAGGGTTATCAAAAAGAAAGGATACCCCTCATATGACTTACCTAGTTAACATTACTGTACAAGGGTCCTTTTAGGGTTGCACAGAAGCCATTAATTCTATATGAAAGATCTAGTTGTAAAACTCGTGTTCTTTAAAGCATATTTGAGATATGGGATCTGGACCATTCATTGGTGAATTTTGACTATAGTATAGTCAAATAAAAGAAAGCTCCAGTGAACAGACTAAGGTCGTTCACTATGGGACACTATGACACTATGTCTCAGACACTAGTCTCAGTTATGCATCTTAGTTTCAGATACAGTAAACTCCGGATTATCCGCGGAATTGGGTGGCGCGGCTTCCGCGGATAAGCGAATTCGCGGATAATCCGCAAAAATGAAAAAAAAATGCCTAAAAACAAAATTTCTTCTGGGTTTTATTAAGTAAATTACAATAATCAGCATGTACAAATTTACTTTCTTCAAAATGTCTATTACTGTCGCTTCTCCTATGCCATACTGCATGCATATTTGATTTTTAGAGGATCCGCTTTCCTGCTTTTTAATGAGTTGTAGTTCGTCTTTAATAGCCTCTTTCTGACATGTGGCTCTCTTATATGCAGTAGATGAAGAATAACTTTAATAGACAGATTGAGTTGAATAAAACTTTAATTAAAAATCTTCTTAAAAACATATTGGAGACAAACAGTAGAAATAAACAAAACAGTCTTACTTAATTTGAAGAAATAAAACTATAGAAGAACGTTTAAGATTGAGCGAGTTTAGTTTAAATAAATAATAAAGTTCATTTTGAACTTCAAATACCGGTCACCGCGGTCGGAAGAGCAAAAAGAGAGACTGAGAGTGAACTCCCACTCGCCACGAAGTCAAAACAACGTGGTCACGTGACCCGGCATCTGCGGAGCTGTTGTTAACTCCGAGACTGCCCGTGACGTCATGGCTTAAACGCGGATCCTAATATTGTGACGTCACGTATCGTCACTGCCGGCACAAATTGCGTGATAACTTAACAGTCTTGAATTGTCTCAAGACAACTTTTTTTTCTTACGCATTTCGCCAGTATCAAAATCACATAAAGCGATTCAATTAAAATAGTGGGCAGTTTATTTTGCAAGTGACGCTTTTTGACAAAAACATATTCGTGATGTGCACCTGGCCTTCACCAGGTTTCCTAATCATTCTTATTTTAATGAATTTGTTGTTCTTACTAAATGTATTCGCCGTTCTTTGAATGTGTTCGTCGTTCTAGAAAGGATTTTGTTGTTCTTGGAATGCTTTCTTAAAAAAAGTTTTGAAACAAATTAAAATTCTTTTCTTTATATTTGAACTGAAAAACGGGAAGGGGGATAGTGGCCCGCGGTTAATCCGCAAAGCGGATAATCCACCCGCGGATAATCGGGAGTTTACTGTACTATGCATTGGAAAATGTGACTTTTACAACTAGACTCTTAATTTAACCTCTTAAGACCTGAGCAAAATCCTACATGTATATTCTTAATCTAAACATACTTTTCATACAAATGTATTCTAAAAAATGTGTTTAGCAAAAGAATTTTTTTTAAAAAAGTTATGTATATTGTTACTTATGCCTTAACCTCTAAAAATACATTTTTTTGCTATAAATGCAGCAAAAAAAGGCTGCAAAATGCCTTTAAAATTAACTACTTAAAGAACTCTTTGAAAAGTTTGAAAAAAAAATATTTTTTAAGAACTCTAATATCATATTGACCCTCCTTAAACTTCATTTTTTATAGAAAAAAATGACTGATGCCTGTAATCAAAGGCTGAAAACTCGTATTTGGATCTGATTCTATACGACCATGTCAATTTTGAAACTAATTAACATGTTAATTGTTTGGGGAGAGGTTTTAAAAATGTCCCCAAATGGGTATGCCAGGTCACAAGAGAATAAGGAATCTTGTCACTATCACTGGGGTAATGTGATTTAATCCAAGAAGAGAACCCTGTTTAGTTATCTGACATGGTCACTTTTACATATTTTTTTATGGGTCGTATATTTTAAACAGCACTTGTGTACATAAAATTATTTAATGTCGGATACAAATTTTGTTCCATCATGAAATATATTCTTTTTCAATATTGCTTGTTCTTTAAAAAATGGTTAAGTTGTCAATATAAAACTAGGGGGACATAAAAGCTTATACTAGGGATCTCAACCTGATGTTTTGGGCCAGCACTATATTGCAATTGTAAATCAATTTTGCAAGTGTTTCCAAATTTCTATTGTTGATACTGTTTTAAATTAGAGATAATAAAATTATTTTATTCTAGGTGTTTGATTCATTAAATCTGACAGCATATGACTTAAGTGTAGATGTTTTAGATGTTCATGCTGTAAGTAAGCTTGTTTAATATATTTAAATGTTCAATTTATCAAAACAAAAATGTAAAATGTATATTTACTAATTATAGAAGACCCAGTGTAGTTTTATCTATAATAATAAAAGAAGGAGTCTGCCTGTCTGTGCGTATGTCTTTGGATCACAAAAGACCTACTTAGACTGCTCTAAAAAATTCGAAATTTTTAATATAGATTCCTTTTAATACCTACATGTGCACCTGAGGCTTAGTTTTTTCATATTTGATTGTGATTTTTAATTAATATAATTAGTTTTTAAAAAACGTCATCCACGTGGGGACCATAACAGGGCTTGAAAATACATGGACCGGGTCGAAACGGGGGCTTGACGCCATCCTCTATTAACTTGATTGATTGAGTTTGGCTGAGATATGCGCTCGCCCTAAGGCTGCCTCATCCTCTATTAGTGTTTGCTTTTTTAAGTGCTCATGCGACAACATGAATTTAATTTTGTTTTGATTTTGAGTGTATTTTCACAAGTAAGCATGCCTCTAAAAGGAAGCAATGCGAAGTTAACGGGTTCCCAGGAAGGCGGGACCACACTGCTAGTTAGTCATAAAGACACATTCATTAGATGGAGATGGAGTTATAAAAGTTTAAATGTAGATCATATAGAAATAGCCATTAATTACACTTATAAAAAAATGCACAAAGATTTTATTAAACTGTGATATTGTTTTAAATATCACAAGTTTTTACTTTCAGTCTTAAAACTTCTCGATTGTTCAAAAACTAATGACTGATGATTTTTGACAATTCTGAAAATTCTAGACAAATTTTTATTTTTGAGTCTTATATGTATTAAAATAGTATTTAAAAATTCAAAGCATTTATTGCTGAAGAATTTTATGAATATTTGATCTAGTTCAAGCTGCATTGCTTTAAACCTTGGAAATTATTCTGTAGCTGTAAACAAATGCTTGTACCAAACAACAAGAATTCTTTAAAGATTATTTTTTTTAGTTAATAAAAGTTCTCAATCATTTACTTTATTAAATCTTTGCTGTATTTTCTTTTAGGATCGGAACACTTTTCACCGATTTGATAAGTTTAATGCCAAGTACAACCCTATTGGTGAAAGCAGACTACGAGAGATATTTTTAAAATCGGACAATTTTGTTGAAGGAAAATATTTTGCACACATTTTAAAGGTTAGTGGTATTTATTTATTAACACAAAGTGAAAGTCATTAAACTAAATTACTTGTAAGTGTCTAAAGTAAAATATTGTTGATGCAAATTCATTCATTGATCTAAAAAATTATCAGGAATAGGATAGGATGTCTTATTTCATTCAAAGTACTTTTAAACCTCTGAGAGATAGACGTATAAAATTTGGAAATTTAGTTTATTATATATAGATATATGTGACATAGAATAATATACGTATATTCTAATTTAGCTAAATTTCAAAATTTAAAGATTGGTGGAATCATTTATTATCTGCTATGGAAATAAAAGTTTTAAAAAATTAAGTTTTCAGTTAAAAAATTAATTTTTTATAACAACTCATTCATAAATCGTTGCGAAAATGACACTTTACATGCTTGCTTCACAGGCAGTGGCGAAAATGAGGTTTTCGGCACTAGTGCAGTAAAGTAAATAAGACTATCTGATTGGTAGAAAAACAAAATGATGTCATGAATGTCTCCGTGGAAACTAAATGGTCATGAAACTCGGTTAATTCTATTGGTTCATTACTTTTGCATTTTCTAATATCTCCATGGAAACTATAAGTATTACAAAAATTATTAAAGGAAATTAAATAAGATAAAAGTAAGAACACAAATTTCACTCCAAACAATACTTTTCTGGAAGAAGATTCAACGAAGCTTCCTTAGCTGCTTTTTCAATTTAATGTGGAAGTTGGTCGAACATCATTTCAAATTCTTTCTCAGCCATGTTCGGTGGCACTAATTAATGTAAATACTATTTTGATTAAAAATAGAAAATTATTTTACAACTTTTCTTTCACTACTTTGCATCTTAGAATATGGCCATGGAAACTAAATGATGTCTTGAAAATCACTCATTGGTAGAAATATTTTTTTGCACGTTATTATAAAAATATTGTAAGCAAGCACATGCCAAGAAATAAAAGCCACTTACTTAATAAAGTGTCATTTTCGACACTAGTTGCTTAAATAACTAATGAACTCATGCAGTGAAAACTAGTTTACAGGTCATCCAATTTGATTATCCCTCCAAGGTTTAACATAAAGTAATCAGTAGTGAAAAATTGGTAAAATAAAAATTATTGCTTATATGAGTTGAGCAAAATGTCATTGTTTATAGGAGGTAATGAGTGACTTAGAGGAAAGCAAGTACCAAAACGCAGAGCTACGTTTGTCGATCTATGGTCGAAAGAGGGACGAATGGGATAAGCTGGCCAAATGGGCTGTCAAGCACAATGTCTTCTCTGCCAATAACCGATGGGTTATTCAGATTCCTCGACTCTAGTAGGTTGATTTTTGTCCATTAATATTTTAGGCATTACTTGTGTGGATTTATTAGATTAGAAACTGTTTAAACTGCAAATTGTATAGATTTCACTTAAAAGTCTAAAGATATTTTAAATCTAATTTTTTAAGTTTGGATTGGTTTACCAATTTTTGGTTTTTAACTTGCAAAATTGTATAAAGAATTATGATTATCCAATATTTGTAATCAAATAATAAAATATTTTAGGGACCATAGCTAAGGCTATTTGTTTAGGGCTAAAAACTTATTGCAAACCAATTTTTTAGAAAAAAAAACATTTTATGTGTCTTGATGCATGTTTTTTATTTAATTATAGTGACATCTACAAGTCCAACAGTTTAGTCAACAACTTCCAAGAAATTTTAGAAAACATTTTCATGCCTCTCTTTGAAGCCACTAATAATCCAAGTAGCCATCCTGAGTTGTATATGTTCTTGAAATATGTAAGTACTCTAACATTTTCTGGATATTTAACGCAACAATACCAGAATTTTAACTACCTTTCGAGTTTACATGTCATTTGTACCAATAGCAAAATTTTCTAGGTGGAAAGCATTAAACTTTCTCATGTTTAACAGAATCCATAAAACAGTTCTTCTCAAGTAAAATCCAGAGAGTTAGTGAGTTGTTAGTTGAATTAAGGTCTTACTGGTGTCACAGTTAGCAGGTCTTTCGAAATTTGCTGTTCCAACCAAATTAGAAATACAGTTCAGTCCCAGTTATCCTAAATTCGGCTTTAAAAAAAACACAGAAATTATGATTTATTTTTTTGCTGAAATATGATATATACGCATAAATAGAGAAATGCACAACAAAATATACGTACTTACAAAGTTGGATTTATTTTTCAAAATCTGTAGTATTTTTTTTTTGCTGCTCAATTTTGGGTTCATTTTAAGCAGCCTTTTCCCACCATCTTTTAAACAAGAGAACGTTGATGGAGTATCACCAATAACTTGCCTGTCCCCTGACTGTGAAGTGAACTCTCCTAAGTATCCCTCCGCCAAACTGAACTGTGCTTCGTTCGAAGCGAACAGTCTTACTTACTCTTTTGAATCCTGCTCTCTAAGAAGAGCCACGCTAGTAACCTATCCCTAATGGCGGGACCGTTGGTCCAGTAAATCGCCCTAAACTTCTTAATTAATTCCATAACTTAAATTGATTGTTCTAATGATGTTAAATAAAAGTCTTTCTCAATCTACACGTTGCTATCTGCTACTAAATCCCATCAAACGTAGTGAGGTTAGTGGCTTCATCTTAAGCTTCTATGCATCTAAGGGCCGGATCTAAGAATTTTGTAGCTTCTGTATTAAAAATATTGCACTTGCTAGACCGGGGTCATCTTCATTATCAGATTCGTTTTCGTCCCTGGTTGCCGCCGCAACTCTACTAATGTTTTTCTATGTGTGAAGTAGATAATTCCCGCTTATCCGAAAATTAATATGGAATCTCGATTATCCAAAAGTTCCTATAGAATCTCGATTATGGATCCGAAAGTTCCTATGGAATCTCGATTATCCGAAAGTTCCTATGGCATCTCTATCTGAAAAGTCCTATGGAATCTCGAGTATCCGCAAAAATTCTTATGAAATCTCGATTAACTGAAAGTGCTCCGTTCCTTAACCTTTCGGATAAGCGGGACTCTGCTGTACATCCTGTAGTTCCATAAATTTATTTCATTTTTTTCCTTTGTCAAGGTGACTGGCTTTGATTCTGTAGATGACGAATCCAAACCCGAGAATCCCATGTTTGACAAAGATGTGCCTTTGCCATCAGCCTGGAGTGAGGAAGAAAACCCTGCCTATAACTATTATTTGTACTACATGTATGCCAATATGTGTGTTCTCAATTGCTTGAGAAAGTAGGTATTTTTTATTTACTAAGTAAATTATTATAAATACTACCGCTCCATAAATTTAAAATTAGAAAATAAAGAAATTCCAATTATTCATGATTTTTATTTGAAGTTCTTATGTATTTGGACAAACTCAAAGCCTTTTTAATGGGATATAAAAAGTCAGTGCCTAGAGTCTTTAATTTTGTATCAAAATCGAATGGCATGCATGATTTATTTTCAAACATTTAATTTTATTAAGGCAAAATTTAAAGTATGCTGTAAATTTACAGCATTTCTATACAAATGCAGAACTTCCTGTGAATTCAATTGCTTCATACTGAATATATAACTGAAATAAAACTAGTCCTTTAAGGTCACTTAACTTGGTAAAAAAATTAAAAACCATAAATGTATTGTAATAGTTACAAAAAACTTCAATTATTTATCTAAATTCTTATTGAATCAATTAAATGTTCAATTCAATTAATGCATTTTATAATATACAAAACTTACAATAATATCCCTTTAATCTTTCCTTTATGCAATAAATGTCATTTATCCATGTATTCAATTTTGAAATCCTGTATAATTTGTTGCATGTAATTTGAGTTTGTTTCCTATCCTATCCTAATATTCTGAAATGCATATACTGTGTCAATTTCAATAACCTTGTATACAATTATGTGTAACATTCACTAAAAGCATGAACTGTTTAGAGAGCGAAAGATGAACACATTTGTGCTGAGACCCCATTGTGGAGAAGCTGGGCCAGTTCAGCACTTAGTTGGTGGTTTCCTTTTGAGTGAGAATATCTCCCATGGTCTGTTGCTCCGAAAAGTAAGTTATTAATGTAATGTTGTATAATTTAAATGGTTTTTTTTTTTACTTTCAATTTCCTTATATAAGGTAATGAAAGTATTGTGAAGGGGTCGAAAATCCGAAAATATTTGTTTTTCTTTTGGTTTGGAAGGTGCTGATTCTAAAATATGTGGTTTTCGAACTTTGGTCCATCTGTCCGTCTAAAACCACTCTATATCCTGAACTAAAACAGCTACAAACTTCACGTTTAGTACACAAGTTCCTAGTACCATTCAGATGGCGTGCTTGTGAGAATATCTCAAATGGTATTTACCTTAGACCTTTTTAGGGCTTAAAGTTATTGAAATCACCTTATACGATATCTAAATACCTAATTAAATTAATTGATTTATTGAGTGGCAATTGAAAGTTGTCTTGTGTTACATCTCCCTAGTATTAAATTGTAGTAATAAAACTGAAGCAAATTTCATTCACATTTTTTATTATATTCAGGGTTCGTACACCTCCTGAAAAACTCCTGATTTTTTTTATTAAGGGCCCTTATAACTCCTGAATTTTGTGTCTTATCTCCTAATATTTTTTCCCCTCTCCTGAAAAAATTGATGACGCAAATACCTTTGCTCCTTTTTCTAATGTACTTTATTCAGAATAAGTCTACTGCGCATGCACAGTAAAATAATATGGTTCGTACATCATGATATTAGTTAATGTCCCCAGAATGCACCACACAACTCTTTAGAAGATTTTTTTTTTCTGTTTCATTATTTGAAGTGCAGTTTAGTAACTGGATTAATACAATAATAAACAAACATATTCAATTTTATTCCTCGTTTCCTCCTGAACTAACATAGCTGCACTCCTGAAAAACTCCTGAATTTCACTGTCATAGATAGAGTATGAACCCTGTCTATTGCCCACATATACAGGTCTACCTATTATACAGTAAACTCCCGATTATCCGCTAGTGGATTTTACGCGGGCCACTATCCACCCCCTATCATTTTTCAGTTCAAATATTTTTTTTTTTTTTAAATGCGATTAATGAATTTTATTTGTTTCAAAACTTTTTGGAAGAATGCATTCCAAGAACAAAGAACAGATTCAAAGAACGACGAATACATTTAACAAGAACAACGAATGCATTAAAATAAGAATGACTCCCATGTGCACATCACGAACAGGTTTTTGTCAAAAAGCGTCACTTGTAAAATAAACTGCCTGCTATTTTAATTGAATTGCTTTATGTGATTTTGATACTAGCGAAATGCGTGAGAAACTAAAAAAAGTTCTTTTGACAATTCAAGACAAACTACAACTCATTAAAAGGATGGAAAACGGATCCTTTAAAAATCAAATGTGCTTGCAGTATGGCATAGGAGAAACGACAGCAATAGACATTTTGAAGTAATTTGTAATTGCTATACACGATTACTGTAATTTACTTTAATAAAACACAGAAGCAGAGTTAGATAAAATGACGAGTTGAAAAAAACTTGCTGCGTACACAAGATTTGGAGTAAAAATTTGCTGCACAAAATATTAATAATATTTAACTTTTTTAACCGTAGGCTATCATGGATTTATTATACATTATAAAAACACAAATTGTATAATCTCTATGGGCAAAAGTCATGCATATATATACAGTCGAACCCCGCTATTGCGAACACTCAACGGACTTACTCAGGAGATCGTTATAACCGAGGGATCGCTACATCCAAATTCGAAAAAATTTATAATTTACAAGCATGCTGCGTTTTTTTTTTACTTAATCAATCACATATCACGAAATTCCCATCAATTATAATAATTTAATTAGCTTAATATAATAAAGGCCTATTAGAATTAAAAATAACAATAAAAATTCAACTTACTCATAAATTTATTTATCACTTGTTCTGAAAATAGGACGTAATCTTAGGTTGGAAAGATTTTGACTTTAAATACATTTCAGCAATTTTCTTATCCACGATTTCAAATGAGTCCAATACACATTTATCTATATTTTCTGTAGCAAAAAAGTTGTTTAAAAGGTTAACAGCTGCCTTTGCGTCAGCAATTGAAGGACCTGGAGTTACATCATCTTCTTGTTCTTCGATGTCCGAAGAAGGATCTACAATAATGGAGTTGCTCTGTTCTTTGATAGATGTTACGATATCTTCTTCACTTATTTCACCGGATGTCACAACTTCGTCATCGCAGCATTCGAAGTGTTCAATCTCGCTTTCGGAAAAGGCATTCACTCCGTGTTTATCCAGCCATTTGGAGAGTGGCAGATTGTCATCATCATCGTCGCTTTCATCTCCTTCCTGTGGTGTTTTCTCAAGGCCTGCTCGACGAAAGCAATTTCTGATGGTAGAGTCGGTTACCATCCTCCAAGATTTTTCTAGTAAAACAATTGCATCAAGGAGGGAAATGTCGCAATCAGTGTTATTGTCGTAACATTCTAAAATGCGCAAGATAAGCTGCTTCCGGTAGATGCATTTTAGACTCCGGATCACTCCCTGGTCCATCGGCTGCAAAACGGACGTCGTGTTTGGAGGAAGAAAGACTAACTTAATCCATTGAATGTTCTTGGGCTCAATGTGGGCAGTACAATTGTCTATCAACAACACAATTTTCCGTTTCTTTTGCGACAGTTCTTTATCCCATTGTCGAAGGAATTCCTGGAAGAGTTCCGATGTCATCCAAGCCTTTTTGTTGGCCTTGTAAACTACAGGCAGTTTTTTTGCATTCTTGAAGCATCTTGGCTTTTGGGATTTTCCAATCACTGTCAATTTTCGTTTGTCCGTGCCATTCATATTTGCACACACAAGAACTGTAATTCTTACTTTGGATAGTTTCCCACCAACACATTTTTCTCCTTTCAGCTTCAAAGTTTGGTTTGGTGTCATCTTATAAAACAAACCTGCTTCATCCGCGTTGAATATATCCTTTTCTTCATAATTGCGGATGATGTCAGGCCAGACATTTTCCATCCAGTAGGTAACGTCAGAAGTGCAGACACCAGCGGCTTCCCCCACAATTTTGCCACAGTTGATATTGTTACGCTTTTTAAACCTGTCCAACCATCCATTTGAACACACAAAGCCTTTTTCATCAAAAAGTTCAGCAAATTCATTGGCCTTAGCTTGGAGAATGGCCCCCGTTATGGGTAAATTCCTATTTCTCTGCATGGTAAACCACTTAAACAGCGCATCATCCACGTTTTCTCGTTCAGCTTTCCGTAATTTTTTAGATCCATTTCTATTCTTCTCATATGCTGAGTTAATAGACTCGCGATTCTTCCAAATCGTTGCAACAGTTGATTTTTTGAGCGAAAATTCTTTGCAAACTGAAGATTGGCTCTCCCCGCATTCTAATTTTCGAATAAATTTAATTTTGTCTTCGATAGAAAAAGCTTTTCTCTTGCCTGTACTAGCCATGGTGATTTCGTTATTGCTTGACACAGAATTCAGTCAATTGAAGCCAAAAATGCTGAGGACACCACGTGACTGCGTCGTTTGTCCAGAACCAGTTGAACCACACCTTCCCATAAATATCCCCCCCCCCCCTCCTTTTCGTAGAATAAGCTATTCTTTTGGCAATAGAGCAGAAGTATGAAAGTGGTCTAGCATGTGTACTTTGTCCAGTTATCCAGAAACATTTGTTGAATAGCGACTTCAGACATAGATGCCCCAATAAAGGGGCTACCACGCCCCTTTACCTTCTTAGCCATATGAGGGGAATTTGACAAAGGGACAAAAGACGTGAATTGTGTCTATGCTAGTGTATTTCGGAGAAAAAAAGGTGCGTATGTATGGTAGGTCGGTTTGCTTAGGATCAAGGGTAAATGAATGTCACTGGGGAAAAAATTGGTACCGATAATGAGAAGAAATTTTTGAAAATTCGGGATCGCTATACCCGATTCTCCGACTTTTGATGATCGTTATAAGCATTTCAAAATGCATTAATGGTATAGGGTTTTGGTCGGGATCATGTGAAAGGATCGCTAAAACCGGGGGATCGTTATATCCCGGGATCGCTATAGCGGGGTTCGACTGTATTTAAATATTGAAACTGATAATTATTTTTTAACAACCTGAAATTTTCTGCAAGAGTAAAATATTTTCCGCGAACGGCGTTCACGCGTTCGTCTATATTATCCAACCCTGCACAGAAGAAATATTGTTTATAGGCATTTTCTTCATTTTTGCGGATTATCCGCGAATTCGCTTATCAGCGGAAGCTGCGCCACCCAATTCCGCGGATAATCAGGGGTTTACTGTACATCCTAAATGTATGCTTTTATTGCAGGTACCAGTGCTTCAGTACTTGTACTACCTGTCCCAGATCGGAATTGCCATGTCTCCATTGAGCAACAACTCCTTGTTCCTCAACTATCATCGAAACCCACTTCCAGAATACCTGAGCAGAGGGCTGTGCATTTCACTGTCAACTGACGACCCACTCCAATTCCATTTCACTAAGGTAAGTCGTTTTTTAACTATATAAGACACTCATTCTGCCTGTCTTGCTGTAAGGAAATGAAACCTGGACTTTAAACCAAGATGTCCAACGCCCACTAGAAGCTTTCGAAAGAAAGATACTTAGAACTATCTTTGGTGCCATACTAGAGGGCGGATGTTGGCAAACACGATACAACTTTGAACTTTATAAGCTCTATAAGCAGCCTCAAAATATGCAGATCATCCGATGCAACCGACTAAGATGGCTCAGCTGTATCTGGAGAGGCTCTGAAGATAGCCCCGTAAAAATTGCCACATTCAAGATTCCTCAGGGGTCCGCTCCAGAGGTAGACCCCCTACTCGATGGCTCAACGACACTGAAAACGGCCAAAGGCTGTTGCGCTTCTAAAGAAGTCGATTTTTGGCATTGGTGCTCTTAAAAAACATGGATGTAGAGGTTTATACCAGGGATTGGAAAACTTTTAAAAACTCACTCTGTAACAGTTACTTATTCAAATAAAAGTCGTTCAGTTACTCAATATAAATAGCAACTAATCACAGTTACTTTTAGATATTTCCAGTTATAAGAAAAATTTTAATTAAACCATCTTACCGTTTTAAAGAAAGAGATAGGAAAGAAAGAAATAGGTGGTTAAAAGTGAAAATTCAGCATAGCCAAGAATTTAGAATTATGAAATTTAAGCCAAGCACTGAAGTGTGCCAAAAATATCTGCAAATAGTTGCACGATAAGTAATAGAAAAATCAAAAAAAAATTTTTACTTCATTGCCCCCAAGAGTAGCTAAGTGACAGTGTTATAAGTTGTGCCTTATTACAATCCCTGGTTTATACAGTCAAAATGTGCAAGAAGAGTACTTTGGTCTTATAACTAATTTTTTTCGCCCTCTGAAAAATAAGTAAAGTGGCTGAAGTGTAAACTTGTTACACTTATCACTGTATAAAATCAAAAAAAAATATTAGGTAAATATATTTTTTTATTGACTGTTCCACTGGAAAACCTACCTGACAGCGTTTGTATGTCTGCATTTCTCAGAATTAAATATATAATTGTTATTTTTTTAGATTCAATTGCATCACCAAAGCCATGTGTGATACTATTAAGTTTCTTAAAAATAAATGTACTTTATTATCCAGCATTCATTTTTAAAATGTAAAGATTAATAAACTTATTTTCTATTTCACAACCTTTTTTCAGGAACCGCTGATGGAGGAGTACAGTATTGCTGCCCAGGTGTGGAAGCTGAGCAGCTGTGATATGTGTGAGCTTGCGAGGAACAGTGTTCTCATGAGTGGATTCCCTACATCAGTAAGATTTCATTATTTTATTTAAATTATTACTTTTTTAAGAGTTTGTGATAATGTAATGGTTTCCATCTAATTTGGACTGCTGTAGCATAATTCGACTTTAGCCCAATTTTAAATTCTACAACCATAGTCCTTCCGGCTACAATGAGAGGTGGAAAACACTTTCTTCCCCATCACCTCATGTGGATTTTTGAGAAACTGTGGTAATGTTGCGTTTTTGGTTTTCCCCAACCCTGCTTGGGCTTAAAAGCAATTGTGATTAACCTCCAAACCATTGCTAAGAGAGAAGAATAGAAGAGAGTTCTTTAAAAAGATCTGGCCCTCACTGCTGTTGTGCCAATAGATGTAGATTAACCTCACTCAAGAGCCATAAACAAGGTAGGTTTAAAACTGATGCTCTCAGTTTCCTAGGGAACCACAGAGAAGGTAGGGGAAGAAAGTGCTTACAGGGCTTGCATTGCATTCAGGACTATAACTCTACCAAACTTAGTTTGCTTCTTTGGCAATGAGTTACTTTTTTAAAAATTTCAATTTTGGTTAGTACATTGACCCTTGCCCTTATAAGGATATTAGGAAGAAAATCTGAAAAGATTGTTCTGGAAACAATTTCTTATACTAGTAGAAGAAAATAAATTTTTTCTAGCAACTATAAATGATTAAATTAATCTTCTAGATAATTATAAATGACTCCTTGAACCTCAAGTTTTTTATTGTATTAAAATTATAAAATTGAATTGTGTGTTGTGCTGGAAAACCTATCTGGCAGTCAGGCTACATGCATACCCTTGCATCATCCCTCAAAGGGTTAAATATACTATTATTCTTTTTAGATTCAATTGCTAGACATAGCATAATAACAACAAAAAGTGTAATGTGAAAATGGAGTCCTGATCTCGTAAATTTCTTCTATATCTAGGTTAAGAAGCACTGGCTCGGACCAAACTGCATGAAAGAGGGTATCGCTGGCAACGACATCACCCGCACCAATGTCCCCGATATCAGAGTCGCCTATCGTGCCGAAACCTTGCTTGAGGAGCTTTCCACCATCTTCAGTGCTCTTGCGGATACAGCGACCCCAGTCACATCTCCAAAATGAAATAGCGTATTAGCAGGGATTGGAAAGTAACTTTTCAAAAGTAACTGTTATTAAAAATAGTAACTCGGTTACAGTTCCTTAATATGAAACGTAACTAATCGCAGTTACTTTTTAGAAACTTCAAGTTAGAAGAAAAAAATTTGACTTTAGCCATCATGCCATTTTTCAAAGAGAACCGAAACTAAAGAAATAGGGACAAAAGAATTTTTGAAAAGATTAATAAATAAAATTCATCATTGCTACAAGTTAAGTTTTAAATAATTAAATGTACACCGAACTGTATTGAAAATGTCTGTGAAGAATGGCGTAAAAAGTTTAAAAAAATAATTTTAGCTCTAAAAATAAGTTAAGTCTAAGTTACGGTTATTTTCTGAAAAATCTAAGGTTGTCAACAGAAAAAAGCTACTGTAACGTGTTACTTCAATCCCTGCATATTTGTATTATCCGGGTCGCCACTCTATCTGAAAATGTCAAAAACCTGGAAAAGTCAGGGTTTCTGGAAACGCGAGGAAATAATTGAACATTTAAAATGTTTTTCTATTTTGTTCATTTCTGGATTATGTACGAGATTGAACTTAATAACCTCATGAAGAAGTATTTAGGCTAATTGTAATTTATCAATTTAATTCCTTGAAATAATGTGTTGTGTATAATTTGCCTTAAAATGTATTATTTTTCTCATTTCTTAAAAAAGCATTATTTGTTTATTTTCTTTTAAAAATATGCACTTTTTTACACTGGAAAATTAATTTATATGTGAAAAATCAGAGGATTTTACTTCTAGGAAAATGGTATCCCTGTATTAGTATAACCATCTAAATTATATTTATTTATGTGTAAAATACCAAGGGGCATATTCCAGGTGAGTGGCAACAGAAATATGAATGAAAATAAATTTCCCTGTTTGATTTTGTTAAATTAAATCACATTGTAAGGGTTATTTCTTTAGCCTTCTGAGATCTGACATTCATTTAAATTGATGTTTTATTTTGCGTTCCTTTAATTACATAATTTATTTTACACTTGAAGCACTTAAATAGTTCAATTCAAGATCTGAAAATCATTTTTCAGTATTTGATTCCAGGTATGTCATTAATTTCTATAAAAAAAATAAAGCTGCACACAAAGGTCAGGCTAATTTCGGAGGTTTTTTTTATCACTTGCAAAGCATTCTTTCAAATATATATTTGTTTGGAAAATAAGTTTATAATGAAGAATATATGTTCAAGATTTTGCTGGTCTCCGGAGGTTAATATTACAAAGTGTATATGAAAATTGGCTAAAACAAAAATATTTATATATATATAAATTTTTTCCATACATGAATTATGAAGAAAAAACCCTATTTGTTCAAGAAATTTGTTTTCAATTTTTTCCACAGTTTATATTTATCTTTAAATTCAAAATTCTTGTATTCAATTTATATTTATGCTTCAAGGATATGCCTATTTCTAAAGCAAAAAGTTGTTATTGATCACAAACTAAGAATAATTCTGAGACTAATTCAGTTTTGCAGACAAAATTAAATTTTAAAAGTTTCATTCTACTTTTTACGAAATAATTCTTCTGCTAATAATTCTTTGTTAATCATTGTTAATTCTGAATTTCAGAAAATTTCTTCCTTATGATCTCACATCATTAATACTTGTACTATTGGTAATATGTAATGTAGCTATTTTATAGGTGCTGATATTTTTCTGAAAAATATGTTACCATCTAACTTTTTTAAAAAAAATGACTGGAACAAATTGCAACAAGCAACAATAGATGAAATTCCAAACTAGAATAGTTATTACATTTATCATCATAAAAACTCTATTTTAAACTGATTGTTATTAAATGTGAGGTGAATGTGTAAAGAAATATATTTTGTAATTAAAAAATATATAATGTAGTAATTTATATAATTTTTTCATATAGTTCTACCTTCTAATGTATTTTTTGTAAACATTTGATTGAAATCTTTAAAATTACACCAAATTTAAATTGGTTAAAAGAGTAAATTCAAACACATGGCCAAATATTCACATTTCATTTTTCGTCATTTTTTTTTTTGGAATGTTATTGTTATACGAATTATTTTACTTATTTAATCAATGTAGGTGCAGCTTTGTAAACATGGTTTTGGAAGCACAATATTTTAGAATAGATTTTCTATATTTTATATTAACATTTTCATTTTTTTATAGATTTAATCTTGCCAAAGTAGGTTTTTTGCTTTTGTATATCTTGGTGTATTACAATTTTTGAACAAAAAAGCATTTTTTGCTGATTGAATTTAAAAAAATATTTTATAAATTATTATAAATTTATTAGAATATTGCAAATAAAATAAATTAATCGTAATGCTTGATTATTCTAGAACTGTTACAACTTGTAAAGCAGAGTCTATTGAAAATAAAAATTGTTGTTACTTCCTATTTTATTATTTGATACTATTTTGAATTTGAGAATGGTACTACAGAAAATTCACTTTAGTACTAAAAATTTTCGCCTCATTTTAAATGTGACAAATAATATTGCAAGCTTTTTATAATTGAATTCGATAAAAAAAAATGCATAAATGTATTAAAACACTATACTAGCAGAGCACTTAGTTGTTACTCGAGTTAAAGAAATTTAGTTGAAATCATACTCCAAAAATATACCACATAAATAAAAATCTGTAATTAATACTTTTGAATCTATAAATTCAGTAATAAACATATTTTCACTATTTCCTTTCTTTAAACTGTACCAAATTCTGAGGGTTTTTTTAACAAAAAAAATATATTTAAATAAAATTAGTCATAGCAAAAGAAATTAAAACAATGACAGATTATATTTCAAAATGTTGAAAAGGTTATGGATCAATCATTTATTTCTCTAATAAATGAATTTTGTACAATTTAATTAACCCATAGAATCAACCCTTTAATAAAACAGTGTTACAAGGAAAATTTTATTTATTACAAAATCAAAAAATAATTTACAGAAATGAAAACACCATAGTTGTTTTTTCATCAACTACTGATCCTGGTAATACCATTTAGAAAAGTAGCGTCATTTAATATTATCCCTAACACTCAAGATTTTAGAAAATACTATGTAAGCTATAATGCCTAGTAGATTGAGTGCACAGGATTAAATATTTCCACAACAGACAAGTGCTTCTCAAAGTTGCATGTAGCTGTCGTCCACCTTATACATTTGATCATATTCCAGAGGAATTTCCTGTAAAAAAATACATTTTAGTTTGTGTAACTTTTAAATGATCTAAGAAGTTTGATTTCACCCCCTTCTAGCCATTTTGAAATTATATACTTTTGTCTAATGTTGGGTAGATCCTGTGCGATGGTATTTAGACCTAACCAAAAACAGACTTTTAAAAACTAATAGAATATTAGATCTAAGCCAGCAAATTTGAGCAAGGCTAAGCTGCTTGATGAAAAGGATAGATAAAATAACAAAAACACAAAGAACATATCAGATAAATAGTAGGGGAGAGTGTGGGCTAATGGGACAAGGGCTATAGTGGAGAAAAAATATACTTTTTTACAAATACTTTTACACTACAACATTGTAACAAAATTCACATTTTAACAACCAAAGATCAGCTATTAAAAGCATGTGTTTGAAGTGCAGACTGCAGAGAAAAAATTTTGTAGATTCCAAAGTTAAAAGTTTATTCAATACTTTGCAAGTTAAAGAAGATAAAAACTTTTCATGAATTCAACTATAGTTTTAGGTAGAATACATACCACAGATTAAGATATTATACGTCAAATACTGTGGTGAAATACACATGGTTCTTGGGTCAGAATCTGTGGGGTCAAATGGGACACGAATAAACCTAGCTTTGCATACTTCACTTGAACAATCTATATAAATCTTTAATATCTTATTAGTCAAGTTGCCAAAATAAATTTTTAACTTTATGAACTTTTTTGGTCATATAAAAAGTGAAAGTAGCTTTATTGTGACATAGATTTCCTCCTGCAATTTCATAAGTTACATCTGTACAGAGCTTGGTGAAGATAAATGATTTGTTGTTGTTGGTAAAATTTGCTGTGTTTGCTAAACTATTCTTTATTAAATTGAATTGATTTCTGAAATATAATTTGATGAACTTCTGGTAAGCTATTTGAAGATAGAAACAATCTTTTAAAAGCCCGTAACCGTGAAAAAGAGGACAAATTGGATGAACACGAAATTTCCATTAGAGATTTTCGAAGTGGTCGAAAATGGGAAAGTTGTGTTTTTACACGTTTTGAAGGGCACTGATTCTAAAAAAGTGGTTTTCGAGCATTGGTTTATCTGTCTGAAACCACTTTACAGGGCGTACACTTTACAGGGCAATTTCGTACACGAGTCTCCATAGTACCTGTTGAAAGTCAAAATGAAGTTTACGAAAAAATCATGCATGCACAAGGGGTTTATTTTGTCTTTCGCTGGGGTATTTTAGGGGCTATAGCCCTTATCAGACGATACGGACATCGCTCGTCAAAAAACTTTTGGGACAGCAAACACGTCATCCAGACCGGCTACGACATGCATGACATCACAGACTTAAAAGCAGTACTATCGCGGGAGGAGGAGGTTTTGTTCAGAAAGAAATTTTGTTGGAGAAAAGTTTTGTTCATCCATATTGGACATTTTTTAAGTGAAATAGAAGCAACCAATGAAATTGCAGTACAGAGACAAATTACAACAACAGCGCAACATTAAATGATACATTCCATTTGATAAATGCATTATTTCTTTCAAGTCTACTATCTAGTTTAGTTATGAATTTTTTTAAAATGCGAATTACCAAAATCTATTGAAGCAGCTCGTTTCTGGCCTGACTGGCAAGTTAATAGAGATAGAACACAGAGGGCACTTAAAGCTATTGGGTGTACCTTGTCCACATTACAGAAGGTGTTCCTCTCTATCTCACACTTGACCAAATTTTCCACATCATCTATATGTCGGGCTCTTAATTTAAAGTTATCAACATTTGGCAGCCTGCTAGCAAAGTAAGTAATGCTGTTCAAAGCAGGCAAGGACTGAAGGTTGAACTTGTTCACGACGGATTGGGTGCATAATTCCACATCCGTCAGAATATTCTCCTTGAAATTTTTTTTATGGGATTCTAACATGAAATCATAGTTCTCCAGAATGGCCCCTTTATGAACAAACAACCTGATTTCCTCGATGGTTAATGTATCTTGTGTAATACCTATACTCAGAGCAGTTTCACCTCGATTGTTCTTCATGTTGATGCCGGCGCCTGCTTCCAGGAGTTGCTTCCTAACGACCTCTCGACGGTACATCCTGCAAGCATCATGCAAAGGCGTGTCACCCACGTCATCTTGAGGGCTGATATCCAGTCCCTCTTTCTCTAGAAGAACCTGGATCATTCTGGTGGAATCAAACTGAACAGCCCAATGCAAAGCAGTCCTCTTGCATACATCACTTCTGTTGACGTCTGCTCCGGCTCGGATGAGGAGGGCTGCAACCTCCTCGTCCTGGTTAAATGCGGCCCACATGAGAGGAGTGCTCCCATATTGGGTTACAGCATTGATGTCTCCTCCATTTTCCAGGATAAGACGCACGATGTCCGTCCAACCAGTATCAGAAGAGGCACGGTGAAGGAGGGTGTACCCTTCAGCATCAGGGCAGTTGACTTGGGCTCCACTTTGGAGGAGAAGACCCACAATATCCTTATTGCGTGGTGAATAAGCAGCCCAGTTCACAGGTGTACGACCATAACAATCTTTGGGGTTAATGTTACATTTGCTATTGATGAGCAGGGCTGCCACCTCGTACTGATCAAAATGAGATGCCAAGTGCAGAGGGGTCCGTTTGTCTTCGTCGAGGCTGTCCACGGACACTCCCGCTTCGATGAGTTGCCTCACCCTCCCCAGATCGCCATTACGGGCTGCATCGTGCATGTTCATATAATTAGTATTTAACCAAGAAAATATTGCGCCAAATTCCGGTTATTCCTCTGCATAAATTACGATTTCCGCTGATATTTCTTGAAAACAATTGTCTAATTTTCTAAATTCTCTATTTAAGTAATCCAAAAGAATCTTGAAATGAAAAGCAGAAAAACGTGGTAAGTTCAAGGTTCAGATGCACACCGCGCCGGCCGCCAGCCATTTTGAAAAACTCAAAACATAAACATATTGCGAAACTTGTCACGTGATGTGAAGATGCACTGTGATTGGTTGGAAAATTAGTTCAGGCCATAGCTTTGAAATTGTGGATGTGACAACAAAAACACCGCAATATGTACATGCATGCGTCTACGAAAACATTGCGCACGGTGATTGCACCTTAACTGTGACGCACGGTTTTCAGCTTTCAACGCATGCCTCAAATGTCTTCGAGAATTTTTCTTTGGCTACGGCCTGACTACGAAAACTAATGACATATTGCGCGCGCATCACCATACAATTTGTACAGGCATGCGCGCGCATAGAGGTGAAACAACCGCCATTCGTACTCCGTGCGTCAACGTAAACATTGCACGGTGACTGCACCTCAATTGTGACGCACGGTGTTTTAATTAACGCATGCCTAATTCGGTGCGTCTTGCGCTATGGTAACTTCAGTCAGAGAGAAAAACCGAGTTTATCATTGGAACTTTTCAAATAATCAAATCGGAAGCCAAAAAAGCAAATAAAATTTCCACTCTCGCCAAATAACCCTGAAAAAAAGACGCCCTCTTTAAGTTTTTTAACAATTATTTAACAATAATACGTAATTATATATCATTATTTTATTTTCTTATTTCCCCTCAATAGCTTTTCAGTGCTCTATTTTCGCCCGAAATGGCACCACGTAAATCTTGCCCTCCTTTGAAACTGTTATAAAGAAAAACTGGTATTTTTAAAAAAAATAACGGAAATCTTTCACTCCAGTTATTCCTCTCCTTTTTCCCCACTTGGAAAATTCTTACCGACTTTATAGTGGATATGGGGCAGGCACGACAAAGTAGGATTTAAAATTTCATCTGAAATAAGTAGCATAAAACGCCTTTCTATCTCAGTTTGATCTATTATCACAAAAAACTATTCAGCAAAATGCAGGTATTTTGAAATGTACTATGAAAAAATAACGATAAAGGCGATAAGCAAACGCAGTGTGTACTAAGAGAAACATAGGTCTGTTTGACCAATAGTAACGGGGAAGGGGGGGGAAGGGAAAACACATAGTGGAAGACTGGTAGGATTGGCACATATATATTCCTGCTTGTATGCTTGATAAGAGAACCGCTTATAAGCCATCGGCAAGTAACACGGACACAGAAAGAAATTTTACCAGCACAGAGTGGGGAAATACGACCAAGGCAAAGGCGGGAATCGAACCCGCACCCATTACAGCATGCAGACTGCTAGCGTAATGGTTTGATAAAGATGGTCTTTTAAATGCGCGTAACCGTGAAAAAGAGGACAATTTTGGATTGGTGAATGCTTCTTCACATCTTCGCAAAACCATGACGTCAGAGAGGCATAAGCGAATGGCAAAAATTGTAGCGCCATCTAGGTTTTTAAAGGACAAACAAAATCCAGTTAACACCAGCTAAACCCAAACTGATGGGGGGGGGGGGGGTTATGAAGGCTCAGCTCTCCGGTCAGGCAAGGCAAGGCTAGCCGTCGGGATAAAACGAACTTATGATGCAGATGCAGGAAAAACATAATCCTTTTAAGTTATCCACCTACATTCGAGATAAATTTTTTGAAAACCATTTTTATTAAGCATATAAATATAATTTTAACACATATATGGATGAAATACAGAAAAAAAAATGTGTTTGGATTTCATTTTAAATGGTTTGGTGTTTCAAATTTTAGCAGAATATTTAAAAATTTAATCAACACTAAACGTTTTGCAATAGAAATGTACCAGTTTGTCGAAATGTGTATGTGTTGGGACCAAATAAAAGTTCTTTAATTGGGTAGAGACTGAACCTACCAACCACACCATGGAGACAATATAGGGCAGCATATGCGGCCCGATGGTCGAGTGGTTTAATCGCAGACCATTACAATAGCATTTTGCGCGGTGTAACGGGTACGCGTTCGATTCCCGCCTTCACCTTGGGTGTACTTTCTTTCTCTATGTGAGTAAAAATTCCTTCTGTGGCTGTCTTACTTGACGAAGGCTTATAAGCGGGTCTCTGATTATGCACACAATCCGGAATATATATTTACATACTTACCCTGCATAAATAAGCAAAATACAATAACTGTTATGTATAGACTGGTGGTCAACATCAAGTTTTGTGAAAAATAATGCAACAAAATATTAAAATACAGCCTCCTAAAAATATATATGTGTTGAAAACTAGTGGAATCTGTAATTTTAATCAGATGTAAATTCAACCAAACAAAACTTAAAGTACTACATTCTTGTGTAGCACAAGTGCAAGATTTCATGCACGACCGAAAGGGCGGCCAATTAGTTAGCCGTTTTTCATTGGCGAGGGCCGGGTAAATATTTAAGAATTGCACCCTATACATTTCCGATCAATTTTGGAACACCCTGTATGTATTATATACCATTTTATATAATTAATCATGAATATACATAAATAGTAACATTTTATATTTTTTTTCACCAACTTCAAGCTTGACATATATCCATATCCAGTTAAAAAAAAACTTAAATTTTAGCCTCATTAAAATTTTTTAGATAAGATTGTTAAGTTTATAACAAACATATTAAGTTAAACATATGTTTTTTTTTTCATGAACAGTTAATACTTTTTCATAAAGATCATGAAAATATTTTCGTTAAAAAAAATATGTAATTTGTTTTAAATTAAAGTTTTGTGTACCTTTTTTGCTTGAAAATTATCTGGCTTTTCAATCATTTAATAATTTATTTAGCTGTAGGAAATAAAATGTATTACACTATGCGGGCACAATGCTACTCAAATTTAATGAATCTTTTATAGCTTCATTTTTTTAGTACAATTTCCATTTTCTTAGTTTTAAAAAAGAAATTAAATAACTAAAATATATTATTTTTTGTATATGCAAACCGTTTTATTCATTTTATTCCAAATAAATGGAAGAATTAAACAAAATATCGATTTCAAAGAGAAATTTGTAAAATGCTTCAAATTGCTTTTAATGTACTTTTAAGTAGAATCCTTCATTACATTATATTTTGATATATATATTTTCTAAATATGTAATACAATAATTATTGATTGAAAACAAATTCCAGTATTTTATATAATACTTAGTTTAGAAATATTTAACTTAAAAAATATTTGCACAGTTAAATTGTTCTTAAATTAACCATAACCAATACTGGAGAGTAGGTGTAAATAAAGGGATATATATTTCATTTAAACCGAACATTTTCAAATCGGTCTCTGCTTAAGTATCGATGAGATAGATGACGCCACAATTTTTGCAATTCGCTTATGCCACTCTGACGTCATGGTTTTGCGAAGATGTGAAGAAGTATTCACCTTTTGGATTGGACACGAAATTTCTATTTGGATTTTCGAAGTGGTCGAAAATGGGAAAGTTATGTTTTTACACGTTTTGAAGGGCAACTTTTTCTAAAAAAGTGGTTTTCGAACATTGGCTTATCTGTCTGAAACCACTTTACAGGGCTAGTTATACTAAAAGACCTATGGACTTCAAATTTCGTGCACGAGTCCCGATAGTACCTGTTGAAAGTCAAAATGAAGTTTACGAATAAATCATGCATGCACAAGGGGTTTTTTTTGTTGTTGTTGTCTTTTGTTGGGGTATTTTAGGGGCTAAGGGTTGGTTGAGGGTACCAACCCCAAATCCCTGAAGTGATGCAGCGCGGTAGGAGCCACCCTCATAGACAAGTTTCCTCATGCGGCACGGAAGAGGATAGCACCACTCTCCACTTCTATCGTTCAAGTCTACAGCACGAGGACACTACGCATAGCACTGTACGCGGAGAGGAGAACTATCGCAAAAATACTAGTTTTTCACAAAAATTGTCTGAAGTTTATTTTTTCCCATTGATTTGCACTATAATGATACCTCCCTATATCATACTGACCTTTTCCTTACTCAATAATCGAGTAAATGGTTTAGTAACATTTTTCTTTTATTTCCCTTCATACAGTATACATCTGTCATTCTATGCGTATAGGGTAACGGGCTATATAGCCTACGCCTTTCCCTTTTGGGCGCTATATTTCTATGTTATGCACTATAGAAAAATAACGATTCGCTTACTGTGTTCCTACTATTTTACCAATTGATTTAATTTTCGCTTTAACCCTTAGATATTTAAATTTTGAATATTATAGCATTTGCAACACGTAAAGTAATATTTGATGCGATAGGTCACTTTTCCGCGTACAGTATACACGTTCCCAGTTTGAAAGCAACACGATAGAGAGCAGCATTAGTAAAATACTGTCTCCGTTGGGTCGACCACTCAGGTGCCCTCATTTGAAAGCAACGTGATAGAGGGCAGCACTACCGACTGTAAGTGGATCCTTCCAATTTTTAGAGACAGAAGAAGCCAACCAGAGGATCCCAGAATTGGCTTGTCACCTCCAGAGATATTGCTTTAGTATGGGAACTTGGAAGATTTGTGACCACGACAGACTTTCAAACGTGCACCAGTCACCATTAGCGTACATGGGAGTCTTCGGCTGTGGGTTCGAACTTGCAACCTAAGGGATGTCAGTCCAACGCACTGCTAACAAGGCTATCCCAGAAGGAAAGGAAAGTAACGATATTCCTTTTTACACAGCACATCAATAAATCCAAAAGGTTCCAACATCTTTTGGTGAAAATATTCATCACATGTCAGCATTGTGAATACAGAAGTTGACAAATTGATTTACAAGTTAAAATTTCATCCAATTTTTAAAAAGAAATTACTATGAATTTTTGTGAAAACATAACAAATAAAAATGTATTTTGAAATAACAACTTAAGTTCGATTTCATGGTGCAATAGACCATAGTGGGTAAAGGCCTACTGTGCCCAAATTAGCTCTCAAGATCAAAAGCTCTACGAAGCATATGTCCCAGTAAGGAGGTCCATCTCTGGCGGAACACCCATGCTTGGTTGTGGTGATGAGAATTAATGTATAGCAAATTTAATGCAAAAATCTACTGTAAAAACAAAATTTGCCTGAAATTATTTTATAAAATCAATTCAGTAAATTAAAAATACTAATTATCTTATTGACAACGCAAATGAAAAGTTGAATGCAACTTTTTTTAATGGTTTTATTAAGATGAAATGCTAAAGGGAATCTTTGAAGGGAACTAGGAATACGAAGATTACTGCATAAAAGTTAGTGCATTTTTGAACATCGCACATAAGTTTGATAACTTACATTATCATTTCTATTTACATTATAAAATCTATTTATAACCGAACACACACAAGTAAAATTTGACGTGGTGGAAAATTGCTTTGTTTTTTAGTAATATTGATATAAATTTAATTTTTTTATGCAATATATGAAGTAAAAACAAGTGATAAAATGAATACAAAAATTGGTTCAACATAAATTGAATAGTTTCAGTTTTGCATAAATAAGACATCTGGAATAACAAATGAAAATTAGAATGCAAAATGAATTTTGCATAACAAAAAAAGTCATAATATTACAACATTTATTTTTTCTTGAAAAACACAAACACCAAGTGATGCAACAAAACAAATTGTTGAGAAAAAGCAATGTGCCAACTAACACAATAAAATATAATGCATGCATTATTAGAAAAATCCATTGAACAAGGCAAATAAAAAAAATCGTACAAAGTAAAATTGTCGAGTTTAAAATTTTTTAAAGAATTTAAGCTAACTTTTAGAACTGTATGTTATGATGTGGATAACAGTATTATTTTAGAATTCAAATAAGGAAATTGAAAAATAGGCAAAATTAGTCCATAACTAATAAATGGCAAATACTTTTTTAGTAATATGTTAACAAAATATTTTTGAGCGAGATCAAAAATATTTGGCCAGACCTGTATTTTTTTTTTAAGAACTTGCCATACTGAGCAAGTAAAAGTTCATATATTTGTAACACTCTGAATGCATGAAACATAATCATAATTTTGGATCAAATATTGAATTGACTGTATAAAATACTTATAATGGGGGTTGTTTCCTGCCTGGCAAATGCTCCTAACCTAAGGTTTGCTTTCAGTTGTGGTCTGAATTACTTTTGTTTTGGCATTGGAAAATGAGTTTCCTAAGAATATTTTACTTATTAAATTTTTTAATGCAAACTTCTTGCTGTTCTGTTGGTTCTTCAAAACATTTGTTAAAGAAAGCTTGCACAGAAATAAAAGTTTTTTTCTTTCTATATTGGACATTTTTAAAGTGAAATCAAAGCAACTAATGAAATTGCAGTACAGAGACAAATTACAACAGCGTAACATTAAATGATACATTCCATTTGATAAATGCATTATTTCTTTCAAGTCTACTATCTAGTTTAGTTATGAATTTTTTTAAAATGAGAATGACCAAAATCTATTGAAGCAGCTCGTTTCTTGCCTGACTGGCAAGTTAATAGAGATAGAACACAGAGGGCACTTAAAGCTATTGGGTGTACCTTGTCCACATTACAGAAGGTGTTCCTCTCTATCTCACACTTGACCAAATTTTCCACATCATCTATATGTCGGGCTCTTAATTTAAAGTTATCGACATTTGGGAGCCTTCTAGCAAAGTAAAAAATGCTGTTCAAAGCAGGCAAGGACTGAAGGTTGAACTTGTTCACAACGGATTTTGTGCATAATTCCACATCCGTCAGAATATTCTCCATGAGAAAAATTTTACAGGATTCGAACAAGAAATCATAGTTTTCCAGAAAGGCCCCTTTATGAACAAACAACCTGATTTCCTCGATGGTTAATGTCTTTCGTTTAATACCTATACTCAGAGCAGTTTCACCTCGATTGTTCTTCTTGTTGATGCCGGCGCCTGCTTCCAGGAGTTGCTTCCTAACGACCTCTCGACGGCACATCCAGCAAGCATCATGCAAAGGCGTGTTACCCACGTCATTTTGAGGGCTGATATCCAGTCCCCCCTTCCTTAGAAGAACCTGGATCATTCTGATGTGATTCCACTGAACTGCCCAATGCAAAGCAGTCCTCTTGCATGCATCACTTCTGTTGACGTCTGCTCCGGCTCGGATGAGGAGAGCTGCAACCTCCTCGTCCTGGTTAAATGCGGCCCACATGAGAGGAGTGCTCCCATATTGGGAAACAGCATTGATGTCTTCTCCATTTTCCAGGGTAAGACGCACGATGTCCGTCCAACCAGTCTCAGAAGAGGCACGGTGAAGGAGGGTGTACCCTTCAGAATCAGGGCAGTTGACTTGGGCTCCACTTTGGAGGAGAAGACCCACAATATCCTTATTGCGTGGTGAATAATAAGCAGCCCAGTTCACAGGTGTACGACCATAACGATCTTTGGGGTTAATGTTACATTTGCTATTGATGAGCAGGGCTGCCACCTCGTACTGATCAAAATGAGATGCCAAGTGCAGAGGGGTCCGTTTGTCTTCGTCGAGGCTGTCCACGGACACTCCCGCTTCGATGAGTTGCCTCACCCTACCCAGATCGCCATTACGGGCTGCATCGTGCATGTTCATATTACGTACGAGGCGTGTTTTTTAAGTAAGTACCGTTTTGCCACACAGAGGGCGCGGTGCTGCGATCGGCGTTCTGCGCATGCGCACTGTGTACCTACATCTCTTGTCTACTCACTGACGATATTGCAATCCGATTTGTCATTGTTTTACGTTTTCTGCTGAGTGTTTAAAATGTCTCCGATAACCGTGAGTCCCGCCGACTGTTATGTACGGTCTGTTATAAGATTTCTTAGTGCTAAAGGCCTAAAATCAATCGATATTCATCGTGAGATCTGTGCAGTTTACGGACAAGACATTATGAGTGATGGAATGGTAAGAAAGTGGGTGAGATCATTTAAAGAAGGCCGCACGAATGTTCATGATGAACAACGGAGTGGGCGTACTCCTTCAGTCGTTAATGAAATTTTGGTGCAGCAAGTGGACAATAAGGTGAGAGAAAACAGACGCTTTACCATTCCATCACTCATAATGTCTTGTCCGTAAACTGCACAGATCTCGCTTAAGCTTATAAACGCATGCCTCAAATGTCTTCGAGAATTTTTCATTGGCTACGGCCGACTAGCGGTAGCGACTACGAAAACTAACACAAAAGTAACGACATATTGCACGCGCATCCCCATACAATTTGTACAGGCAGGCGCGCGCATAGAGGTGAAACAACCGCAATTCGTACACCGCGCGCAACGTAAACATTGCACGGTGACTGCACCTCAATTGTGACGCACGGTGTTTTAGCTATTAACGCATGCCTCAAGTGTTTACGAGAATACTCCGATTCGGTGCGTCTTGCGCTATGGTAACTTCAGAGAGAAAAACCGAATTTATCATTGAAACTTTTCAAATAATCAAATCGGAAGCCAAAAAAGCAAATAAAATTTCCAATCTCGCCAAATAACACTGAAAAAAAGACGCCCAAAGTTTTTTAACAATTATTTAACAATAATACGTAATTATATATCATTATTTTATTTTCTTATTTCCCCTCAATAGCTTTTTAGTGCTCTATTTTCGCCCAAAATGGCACCACGTAAATCTCGCCCTCCCTAAGATTTTTATAATAAATAACAGAAGCTTTGAAACTGGTATAAAGAAAATACTGGTATTTAAAAAAAAAAAAATAACGGAAATCTTTCACTCCAGTTACTCCTCTCCTTTTTCCCCACTTGGAAAATTCTTACCGTCTTTATAGTGGATATGGGGCAGGCACGACAACTCCGAGTAGGATTTAAAATTTCATCTGAAATAAGTAGCATAAAGCATCTTTCGATCTCAGTTTGATCTATCATCACAAATAACTATTCAGCAAAATGCAGGTATTTTGAAATTTACTATGAAAAATCCCGATAAAGGCGATAAGCAAACGCAGTGTGTACTAAGAGAAACGTAGGTCTGTTTGACCCATAGTAACGGGGGGGAGGAGATGGGAAAGAAGGGGAAAACACATAGTGGAAGACTGGTAGGGTTAGCACATATATATTCCTGCTTGTATGCTTGATCAGAGAACCGCTTATAAGCCATCGTCAAGTAACACGGACGCAGAAAGAAATTTTACCAGCACAGAGAGGGGAAATACGCCCAAGGCAAAGGCGGGAATCGAACCCGCACCCATTACAGCATGCAGACTGCTAGCGTAATGGTTTGAGATCTAAACCACTAGGCCATGTGGCTCCCCCTATACGCATATTTATTGTACAAAATTCAATTTAATGGCAATATTTCAGATAACATACGCTCTTGTTTCATTTGCGATTTCATATGTTGCGTACTGCGATTTCATAAGTCGCTTTAGTTCCACTCTCAAAAGGACCTATATAGGGGAGAGTGGGGGAATACCCTCCCCATGGGCAATGCTGCCACCCCTTGTATCTCGCCAGCGGTGTGTGTGGGAGGGGGGCTGTGAGCGCTGACCTGTAGCAGGAAACAAAGTAATTTGTAGCGTAGACGCTAATGGCTGTGCGATGAGTTGGTGTGAAGTTATTGAAAAAAAATACGGTTTTTAGTGATTTTCATCTAATTTTGGGCCTTCTGAAACTAAGAGATAAGTGACTGTTATCTCAAAGTTAGATAAATCAGTTACAAATCATTGAAAAGAGTAATTATTTGGCTATGTTATCACGTGGTTAGTTTGGACGCTAGGCTATCTGCCTTCCCCTAAACAAGCTGTCTATGCCATTTCCCCTTACTGGAGTAATGCCCCCACCACATCACTCTGGGGTTATGCCGCCACCCATAAAAGGATGGTGGCATAATCCGTAAAATAGAAATTTCATATATTGGACCTACAAACTATTAGTTTTCATTACAGATGCCATGTATCTGGAAAATAATAACTTAAATGGCCAAATAGACCAACGGGAAACTTACTGCCCAGTTAGTTGCAAAAATGGAAAGTTAATAAAAGTGTAGCTGTACCCTGTACAATTTGCAATTCCAAGGTTAATTAAACCTATTTTAGTACTATATGTATTGCTTTATTATATCCTTTTCCATTATTATCCTACATATTATTTGCTTTGTTTATTGATGTATTAACATAACCCCAGTGGTGTGGCGGCATTACCCCAGGTACCTGAGTAATTTCGTTACTATGCAAGCTTTTAGTAAAAATAATTTTATTCAGTTTCTGTTAAAGATTTAAATTTTAAAAAATCACCACAAGATAGGTTATAAACTGTAGCATGCTATGCTCAACAATTTACATTAATTGCAATACAATTCTGAATGAAAATTCAACTTATCTTAAGGTGGCGCCATTCCCCCGCTCTCCCCTATACGAAAAGAAATTTTTCCTCTATGGAAGCTTTCTTTAACAAATAATTTGAACAACTAACAGCACAGCAAGAAGTTGGCATTTAAAAAATTTGATAAGTTAAAATATCTCAAGAATGAACGGGAAATCTGTCTCCCCTCTCCCCACCCCTCTTCGGGGGGAGGACTGTGTTGTTGGTCATTGTTGTATAACGTAGAACCCATTCAGGCAAAACACAAAAGGGTTTGGACTGAAGGATCCGATCTGCTTAGAAGTTAGCCTGATTTATTTGGAAACTCATTTTTTTTTCGGTAGATGCCTGTAATTGAGCGGGGCTTATGATGTGATACCTAGAAAGGTAAACAGACAAAATTATTCGAACTGTAACAATTTTGTCGGAAAAGCCGGCCGTCACACCTTTAGCAGCAAAAGTCTGACAATTATATTATATGCTTTACGTTTTCCCTCCCAAGAAAAGCTTGAATTTCGGGAATGCCAAATGATTCCTTCTTAGGAGTGGAATTTCGAAATTGGCATCAGACAGTCTTTGCAAAGCAATGCCATTTTTTGTTACATCGTTACCGCTAAAAGTAACTGTTACTTCCTAAAAAATTTAACGGCGTTACCCCCAAAAAATAACTGTTACAAGTAACGTGTTACTCCAATCAATGAAATTTTCTTAGAAAACTCATTTTTGAATACCGAAGTAATTCCGCAACAAATGAAACTGGCACTGAGGTATCCCAAGATGCACTGATCTAGTCTGCTTCTTTTGTGCGTTGCTGCGAACATACATGGCCTGCTCTATTCTCTTTCCTAACCCTATGACCTAACGTGAAAGATGGAAATAATGAGGTTTTTTTTAGGTAATGTATAATTTCCTGTTTGCAAATTTGCATTTCCAGTGATTTCAATGGTTGTTATGATTAGATTTCTCTATAAAAGTAAGCGTTTTTCTGTCTACTCTTTTTAGCTTCTACACGAGGTTTATAACATAAAAAGTGGAAGGTATTATAATCCTATATCAGTTCGCCTGTACGTCCGTCACCCGCTTTGAAAGCCCAATCTACGAATTCTACATGCAAGTGTGATACGTCAAAAAATTCAGCACATCGAAATTCTAAGACATTGAAAATCTCGCACTCGAAGTTCATTAATTTTACAAAATTGCAAAATTTAATGATCATTTAAAATTATATTTGAGTAAAACAAAAAATGTCAACTCTTCTAATGTGGAGGGAATTTGAAAGAAAGTGCCAATTCGGATGAAAATTATATGTGGCTCAGATTTTTTTTCCCATTTTCTGCTGGTTTTTTAGTTGCTATAATGTTGTGTACTCCCAAATCAGTAGAGGTCACGAAATTAACCAACGTTAGAAGACAAATAACAAAAAGTATTCTCAGTTGTTGATTTTAAATAAAATGTTTTTTTTTTTTTGGAAAACCCCTAAGCAGAAAAGACTAATTATACCAAAACCGAGCTTAAGTTTGCAGCAGAGAAATGTACTGAGTGGAGGAAACTTGGTAAACAACCCGGCTGGCGCCGCAAAATCGCGTACTCTCATTGGCTGCTCCTTTCGACCCTGATATTCGTGCGCCCTGTTACGTCAAAATCGAAGGAAAAAAATAATTAAAATAACACTCTAACTGAAGCTTAACTAATAAAAATAATAAATTTATGTCTTGAAATAACAAATAAATTTGTTTATTGAATGTGAAATACCTTTTTGTATTCAATTCTCGCACTCAAAAATGATAACTATTTACCCTTTTTCTCGTAGAACATTTGTATACTGCAAACTTAAGGTCGGTTTAGGTATAGTGTGTTACGTAGGAAAAAGGCAAAGTTGAAACACTTCGAATTGTTAGAAAATTTTAACCTTGTAATGGTAATTTAGAGATGTCTGAGCTCGATTTAAGTTTTAATGTTACGAAGCTGAATAAAAGTAAGTATGCTACTTGGAAAAATGATGTGAGAGTAGTTCTATTGAAGAGAGGATCCTGGGACTTTATTGCTGGCAAAAAAGAGGAATTGACATAAAAAGCCAATGGGAGCAGAGAAGCGTGACTACGGAATAGAGCCTTCACTACTACATACCAAACAGTTGAAAAGAACTACCAGATCTTACTATCAGCAACTACATGCGGAAATGAAGAATGGAAATTTTTAAGAAGAAATTTTACACTAACCTCGAAAGCATGCCTAACCTTATTAGTGGGTGAATTTTACGATTTACGGAATAAGAAAACGAGACGACTGGAATCTTCATCAAGAGAGTAGCAGATAAAGTCATACAAGCTGAGGAAGCTGGATTTCCAGTTTCAGAAATGCTACAGTGATCCCAGTTAATATTGCTTGCCAAGTACGACAATCTAGTTCAAGTCCTCTATAGATTAGACAAAGACACATTTACAATGCTAAATATCGAAGAACAACTGGTGAGCGAATCTGGACGGATATTGCAAGAACAAAATTATGAAGCCGTGGACGAAGATGCCAACGCTTTTTTTTCTGAAAACCAATAAAAACGTTAAAAAAACAGACAACAAAGACTTAGAATGTACCATTGTGGGGCCGTGCTACAACTGTAGAAAAATGGGACACTTAATGAAGGATTGCGTTGCTAAGCTGAAGAAACGCCAACTCTCATCTTCAAAATCGAGAACAAAATTCAAGAAGGGGCAAAATTTTCTACATTGGAATCGAAGATGGAGACTGCACCCAAGTGAACAACAGCAAGTATGTTAAAGTTAATGAAGACAACCACGAATGTACAGAAGGGTTGATAGATTCAGCTGCCACATCTAATTTTTGTAACAGAAGGGGTTACTTCAAAAGCTTTAGAAAAATTGGAGTCAGCTTTAGTGGGAGACAAGAACACCAGCCCCAAGGTAGAAGGTACAGCTTTTTGGAGAGAAAAAAAAGTTGACACTAATGATTATTGCAGCCATTGTTCATCCCATAGAAAGAGACCTTTTTGACTTTGTAAACAAATAATGTTCTGAATAATTTGCATGACATAAAATTTGCATAAGGGGCCATCTTTATATTAAAAATGTTAAAAACTTTTAAATTTTAAATGGCAACACCCAATTTTAATAACTTAGAAATGTCAAGCACACTCAAAAACCTTGAACCTTTCATTACATTTGGATGAACATTTGATGAGCTAGTTCAATGAATCACTTGATGACCTCTGAGGAATTATCTCCAAAATTATGAGCATATTCTATAGTTTTATTGAAAGAAGGAAAATAAACTTAAGGTTAAAAATATTGAGGAAGGGGTCTTAAAAGGGATGTATAGTCAATGAGGATGAAGCCTTAAGATTATTTATTGGCAACTTTCCATTTTTTTAAAACTCGAAATAATTGAAAAATAGAAAAGTAGGTATTGTTATGGTAAAGATGTCTGTCTATCCGTATTTCAGTGCCAAATCGGTTCCATCCTTCTCATCTTAAGAATTATTTATATATTATCGAAATAAATTTAAAAAGATTAAGTAACAAAACTATCCTTTCCAGTGATTGAACAAAAATTATGAGAGAATCTTCGATTTTCAGTTTTAACTTTGTTATTTCACCTTTCAATGGGGAATGATTGCTTTAAAAAATAAAATTTCATTATGTACACATTAGTTAATAGTGAATGCTTTTAAATTTTATTTTCTGGTCATTTTATGATAACTTAAACACTTTTTTAAAATTTTAATTAAGGAAACATTTCCCATGCGCCACGTCCCATTAGCCCAGCACCTTGTCCCATTAGACCCCACATATGGGGGATAATGGGACATTTACATGTTCATTTAAAATGCTCAGTAACTAAAATATGGTGATATTTTAACATCTTTCGAATGACTTTTTAAATCGATGAATGTTCAGTTTATAAGCTTGTAAAAAAATAAATTAAAATTCTCGTATTTTTGCTGAAGTACAGAGGTTAATGAAAATTTGTCCCATTAGCCAACACTCTTCCCTACATTTTACGCTCGATTGCTCATAACTGTGGAAAAGTAGCATAAGGAAACTTAACACAGGTCACTTACTATTCCTAGTTAACTTGGGATAGTAAGGGAACTGGTTATAACTCATTGGAAGTACTCACACTTTATGATGGACAAAGCAGGCCACATGCTTCTTTAACCTCATCCGCCACCAGAGGAACCCCCTCGCCTAGAAGGTCTGTAGCCACAAAACCCCCCTCCTCCGCCCGTCAGAGGGTTGTACTCTTGCCTTAAGCCGCCCCCTGTTGTGTTGCCAGAGCTGGGCTTGGGTTTGCCGTAGGCAAGACTTTCCATGAGGGCCAGCTTTTCTTGTCGTTTCTTTTCCTCTTTCTAGAAATAAAATAGATCGTTCAAAATGCAACAAATAAAATTAACAAGTCGAGTTGATATTGAAAGGGCAAATAAAGTAAAAGAAGGTGCTATAAAACATAAAGATTTTTTGAGATTTCAAACAAATCCAAGCAAGATATGATTTTCAGTCCGTAAATAACACCTGAAACTTTCATTAGTTTTTATATGATTGGATCGTTTTTTGTTTTTAGAATAAGTTAAAGAACTTCGAACTAAAGACATCCAAAACACATAAAAAAAATACCTCTATAAAATTACCCAAATTCCTAAAACCGTATGTTTGTTTATAACAAGGGTTTTTAACCAAGGGGAAATTTCAGGTGGTATGTGTGAGTGATATGAGCAATATGATGCTACTATTTTGGATGAAATTTGTTACTAGTTACTTGTGTGAGTGGATTTTCTTAACTCTTGTACATAAAAAATAAACATATAAGAAGAATAAGTGTTGAAGTGGACTTAATAATGAAGGTAAGTTCCATTAATCCCAAAGTTGATATTTTAATCACATGCAAACAACAAGGTTTGCTCGAAAGAGTATAAAAGTGTATTTTATATGATGATTAATTTTTTACTAATTTTATGTGTATGTTTTTAGACCTATAGGTAATAAATAAAACTGTAAACTAATGCCATTTTAATCTTTTTATTTCACCTTTTTTTAAGCAAGTTATAGATAAACACATATCTAACCACTTACATATTAAGTTTTCACAAAAATTTTAATTCAAAAAGCCTTTTACCTCTTTTAGAAGAGTAAATATTAAACGCTTATTAAAATATTTAGGTATGGTGGTATGCCAAAATTTCTCAAATAGTCAAGAGGTACCCAGGTGGAGAAAGGATGGGAACCCCTGGTCTATAACATATAGTACATATGTAGTTTTATAAACTTATTTTTACAATTTCTTTTTAACAGATGGAATAAGTAACAGTGTATCCAGATTGTCTGGAGTCATAATAATTACAAATAAAAGTTATTTTAATGCAGCATAGTGCTTGGTTCATGTCCCAGTATGGAAATTCACAAATTTCTTCCTTTTACTTATAGGAGAAAAAGAAGCATGTATAATCCTTCCATGAACTTCCCTCTTTTTTACATTTGGATATTCAAATATTCTATAAGTGCTTAAGTTAGCTCTTTAAAATGTACCTCTTTCTCTTTTGCTAAGAACTCTTGAGCCAGTCTATCATGTTCTTCTTGCAACCTTTGACGGGCTCTAGACATTGCTTCATCCCTTTCGATTATAAGTGAAGGATCTGTGGATGAAAATAAAACAATTTATTACGACAAAATATTGATTAAATATTTAAACTGTTTCAAGAAAGTAATGAAGGATTTTATGAGGATCCATAAAATTTGAAAATCTTATTCAATTTTTTTAATTATTGTTTACGAATTTTTCTTTGACATTTGACTGGTAATTTAACTCAGAATAAACCTTTTTATGTGTAGGCCTTTACCAGCCAATTTCGATAAACAGAGCATCGTAGCATTAATTGCAGCAAGGAGTGAAAGCTGGAAGGAATTATGTCACTTGATACAAGCCAATTACAGATTGTAGTGTGAGAACTGCTCCAAAAAGTGTCATTTTCTTTTAATACAATAATGATTCATGCCTTCTTTTAATTGTTAATAATTATTAAATTCATTAATGATAAGATTTATTATCTACCCCCCGCCCCAAATGAAGATCCTATACCAGCGCCCAATAGTATAACACCAATAGCATCAATCTATGTAATTAATACCTCTTTTGTATTCGGCTTCTTGGCGCTGGTCTTCCTGCCTCTCCCGCCATCGCCTGTACTTTGGATAGAAGTGGCTCCAAAGTAGGTTTGCCACAACCACCACAAACAAAATGGTCCATCCATAGGCACTTAGCAATCCAGTAGCTAAAAAAAAACATTTAAAAAACTTTTAATCTTCCTATAACAAGCTATTTACGTATAAAAATAAATCAGTTTTTATTAGTTTTGCATTTATTAATTTACAGATTTTTAACCTTCATACTATTTAATAGTCTTGATCTTTATCCCTTAAAATGTCTTAGGTATAAGCAAATTTAGATAAAGTGTCTTAAATTAGATTGGCATCTTAAAGCAAATCCTGACCAAATATTATATATCATAGTTACAAAAGGTGCCTATGAGTCATAAAAAACCATGAATCAAAAGAATTTGAAAATTAGAGAATGCTAGAGCTGTTTATAATATTCAATCATTACTCTTATTCAAAAACAAAATTTCAGTCAATACATACCTTGATCGAACAAGCTTTGGACAGGTTCAGGGGTGGGATTAAGTTTAGCATCCATTATTATACAATCATTTTATGGCTAGGGAAAGGAAACTATGATTAATAACAATTCACACATATAAATGTCAAACTCAGATTAGTTGGACAAGGGACGTTCAAAAAAGTTCTAGAAATTCAGACAATCTTAACCAGATGACCTGAATAGTAACCTAAAAAATGATGATCAACTTCAAAATCATTACGAAACATTACATAATGCAACTCTATTCCCTCAAGGTATACTAGAGGAGAGGCCAAAAAGTGAAAGTAGGACAAAAGAACAACGAAATTCGTTCCTGATGTTAATTCTAATACGGCAATGTATATTTTTTTAATTAAAATGACGAAAAAGGTTAAACATGGTCCATGTACCAAGCCTTTTTTTTATACTTTCTTTTACATTAAAACACATATAATTTAAGTCAGTGAAAGTGAATCGAGTGCAATAAAGGAAGACTACTTAGAGTATTTAGTTTTAAAGTAATTTAAACTTCTTCATAATCATTAAAGTCTCCAGAAATATGGGAAAATATATTGCATTTTGTTAAATACTAACCGATCACTCATTCTTAATTCTAACTATTTTAAATTCTTAAATGCAATTTAGGAAAACGAAAACAAAATTAAAGGAAACAAAACATGTCTTACGTCAAAGTATGTGACGTATGGTAGGTAAATATATATTCTAGCTTGAGTGCTTGTTCAGAGAATCGCTTATAAGCTTTTTTCAAGTAGGACAGACACAAAAAGAGTTTTTTACAAGTACAAAATACTCACAAAGAAAAAACAACACAAAAACATAGACAAATGACAACATTTATTGACGGTCACGAACACTCATGCCTAACCGGGATTCGAGTCCGACCCCAGCAGCTCCAAAGGTTAGCATCCTTATTATTACGCCACCGGAGCAACATGTGACGTAAAATGATGAAATCAACAAAAATCAATGTTGCCATCGAAAACCGACAAAAAATGCACAAACTAATGGGGCAGCAGGCAGCATCACTATATAGGGAAAGCGCAGTGCTACGTCCCGGAAGAAGTACGTGTTTCTGGAAAGGCAGAGGGAATCAAACAATGCACAGATTTTCAGGGCGCTTGACCAGTAACTTGGTTGGATTTGTTTAAGAAAAGCTTATGTTTTGTGGTTGATTATGTTTTGTATTCTTTTTTTATGAAGTTGAGATTCTTAAGAATTAATAGAAAATTATTTTTAAGATATGGCAGCATAATTTTGATTTGAAACGATCCTGAAAATATAGGGAATATCAGCCTGGCCGATAGAAAATACAAAATTTCGAAAGAGATCTGAAAGTTACGGAACTCCGGGGATCCGAAAGTCGCAAAACTCCGGCGATCCGAAAGTCGCGAAACTCCGAAGATCCGAAAGTCGCGAAACTCCGGTGATCCGAAAGTCGCAAAACTCCGGGGATCCGAAAGTCGCGAAACTCCAGAGATCCGAAAGTCGCGAAACTCCGAAGATCCGAAAGTCACGAAACACCGGACATCCGAAAGTCGCGAAACTCCGGGGATCCGAAAGTCGCGAAACTCCAGGGATCTGAAAGTCGCGAAACTCCGGACATCCGAAAGTCGCGAAACTCCGGTGACCTCCTTATGAACTCGTTGACCAAGAATGTTGATTGTCGCGCAGAAATAATTTAGGGCGAGCTTTTTTTTTTGTGGTTTATAGGAGCAGATGATTAAAAGTGTCTCCTCTTCTGGAAATCGACTTTCTTCGGGTCAACGATCTTTTGGACTTGGTCTGACATCATCAAACCAAGAATAGTTAGTCACAACAGCAACTACAACACTATTTTACCCAGATTACAGTACAATAAATTACGCAACATAAAAATTGCCACTCATGACGTGAAACGTACCCATTAACTTGTTTCGGGTGACATAAACCTATCCATCTTTTATTCCTGTGCTTTCTCTGCAAATCTTACGTAACATTCTAACAAAATTCATTTTTATAATATACATTAAAACGTGAATTTTTTAAACAAAAGTTAATTTTTTTTTTAGAATATGGATATTCTTAAAGCTGTGCGTATGCGAAAGTGTTTTAAAAAATGTTTGCAACATTATCTCACAAATAAATTATTCCAACTTATTTTAAAATTAACTGACACCGGCATTAATACAACGTCAGGGTAATTAAGCAGCAAGTGTTAGTGAGAGTGGGCAGGGACACTCATGTGGAATTATGATACCAGTTACCAGTCAAAAATTTCAACCACAGTACACTCTACAGTTTCCAGTTTCACTTCCCTTTCTCATCAGCTCTTCCATACATAAGAGCCATTTGACAGCTTCTGAATGGCTCCCCTGACCATCTAATGAGAGACATTTGTCCAACCCCCTCTGTTATCCAAGCCCCCCTTTTCGGGAAGTCTTCGACAGAGGGTTAAGGACGCATTGCGTCAACACTAGTGATCTATGTTTCGATTTCAGATGTCCTTGAAGTTTTATAGATGCATGAGTTTTTTTAATAGGAAAATTAGAATAATTGTTAATAGATTTCACGCAACTTCATAACCTTTTTTAGCCAAGCCTTTCAATTTTTTTTATTTTTTATTTTAAAAAAACCTTTTGAATAAAATATGCGGATCTGATACATGTACTGAAATTCCTGAATTTGTCACATCACTAAAATACATATGAAGCAAATAAAACAGCAAAAACATTTAAATATTTTATTTTTTCAGTTTATTTAAATTTATTTACATTTGGTGATAATCATTAAATATATTTATTTGTTACTTGCAATAATAAGTTATATTATACATATATACAAGTGCCTTTATATACAAGCAATTAGATACAATTTATAATAATTAACAAAATATAAACTTTTATCTATATTTACAATAGCATGGCTATAAACAATAAGGTACTTGAAACATAATTTTTTGTCTACTATAGGCCTTATAAAAACAGGGCTTCATGTCAAATTAAAACACACAAATGTGCATTATAATTAAATGTTCTATGTTGAAAATCATGCTATTCAATATTGATTCAGTGTATTTATAGCAACAAAAAAGCATTTTAAAACAAGTACATATAGCAGGGTAGTCATAAATAAATTCTGGCTTACAACAAAATAAATAACTAAAAAAATAAAATTAAACTCATTAATTAAATGAATTTAATTTATGATATTATTGTTCATTCTGATTTCTAATAACCATATTAAATCACAACTCAAAAACATTATGAATATAAACACAAAATTTAATTTTAAATTGTCATAAAATTGAATTACATGCTTAATTTTATAGTGCTTCTAAGAGTTTTTTTCAATTTAATGGCTTATTTTATGCCACAAAGTCACGAATTGGCAAAAAGTTATTTTTATTCCATTCATTTCCAAGAACTGGTGCAAAATAGTATTTCATTCTTTTATCACTTCAATTGAAGGGGTGGTTGTGCAGTTTATTTTGCAATAAGCTTACTGTGTATTTTTTTTTCAGTGCAATTTTATGATTTTACCACAGTTAATTCAAAAGCATGCCTTCATTAACGGACAATTTCCACATAAACATATGTATGATGAACCTCTTACATATTATAGGATCAATTATACCTTGCTTACAAAAAAGTTTAAAAATTATCAAGAATAATTATGGAAATTCATTAGACATGGTATTCAAAAGCATGGGTCTATTTTTTTTATTAATGCATATATATTTTTTTTAATTATCACAAAGGACCTTTTAAGTTACTATGCGAAGGCTGATTAACGCTCATTACGTGGAAAGCTCAAAGAATGAATAACATTTCGAAATGGTGGGTTCTGCGTGGGTGCAAACGTAGAATTTTGTGGTAAAACAGGTGTGGCACCAGTACCAACTAATGGCACCTGGTTTTCACTGAACTGTGGATTGTGACTCAGAATTGGATTAAGTGGGCCACGTACTATGGGTGGATGAGGAGGATACAAGGCTGGTGCACATGTCTGGTGGGATATGATATGGGCTGAACTGCTAATGGTGGAATTAGTATGGCACTGTGCCGTTGAGGATTGAATTCCGTGGTTTACAGGAGGAAATTTCACTGGTGGCAAGGGAACCTGGTTACCTGAGCAACCCATGTCCGGCAGGATGTTGCTAAGGTTGAAATTTGGAACAGGATGGTTCGTCGATGAAAAGGTATGGCTGATTATAGGTGCTGTTAAACATGAGCATGACAAAGGTTGTGTGGGAGGTCGCGGCAAAGGACTCATGGTGAAGTTAGAGGGTTGGAAATTGAGGTTGAAGAAGTTATCACCTTGCTGATGCAAGACAGGGTTGAAAGTTGGGTTGGGTGGAGGTATCACAGTGTTTGTGTTATCTGATATCTTGTGCTGGGAGCACTGCAGTTGACTAGGAGGAGGAGGCATGACCGAGTGGGAGTTGTTTTTGAAGTAGCCGTTGGGGATGCATGATATGTTTGGCTTGTTGCAGGTTGCTTCTTGGGGGATAGGGAAATTACCGATGCTGTTCGGGATCATACTGGCACTACCCTCGTTGATGTTAACAGACTTCTTCTTGGATTTTGAGCGGTTGGAGACTGCCGTTTTGCGATTTGGAAAATTGGGAGTGTTTTCATGAAGATTCTGCCTTGGATTTTCAGGCACAAATAATTCCTGAGATGGTGCAATGTTGGACGGTTTTGAATTCATGTCATTAGTGTCACGGGCGCTATTGTAAAATAAATTTCCAACAAAGTTGGTATTAGTCTGCGAAAATGTGGGTTGTAATGGTGGCCTGTTAGTTTGAAAACTGGATTTATCTGCATGGAATTGTGGACCAGGTGGACCAACTGGTAAGTTTATATCCACCACATTCTCTGAACTAGATGTAATATTACGATGTGGAAAGTGGCAGCAGTTTGCTTTTTGTGATGCCTGTGAATAGTTATTGCCAAACGAAGTTGGAGGAAAGCAAGAAGCTGATTCTGAAGCTCGGGGGGTTTCTATGGTAGGTTTGACATGAGGTAAAAAATTACAGTTATTATAAAGTGGTCCATGATTTTCAAATGGTAAATTCATGTTTGTGTGATGTTTAGGAACTGTAGAAGATGCTTCATGCCTACTACCAAGCATCTGAGTTTCAACGTTTAAATTCATATGATTTAAAAAGTTTTCATTAGAGAGTGATAAGGGTACATCATGGGTTCTGGAAACAGAATTAAATATCGTAGTTGATGGTATTGTATCACACAGAGTATAGGTAGAAGGAAAGTTGTGAAAGGATGTCACAGGTGGTAAAGGCACCAAAGGTGCATTCTGAATATTTATCTCACAACTGGACACTGGCATAAAAATGTTGGTATCACTAATACTGTGCATATTAGCAACATTCCTTTCAGATTTTTTCTCTGCGGCACGTTGAGGGTAACGATTGCCAACAACGCTCTTATTCTTATTTTTATCAGAGCTAGCACAAGATGTTTGTAATAAACTTTCAGCAGAATAAGAAAGTGAAGCCCTCTGATTTCTACTGCACGAGTTGACAGTGGAAAATTGGGCATCAGAGACAGTAGGAGTACAAGCAACAGAGGTACGTATGTACTCAGAATGACATGCTGAGGATGTGGAGGGTTCTGAATAGGATGTTTGGTCTGAAATTAGGGACAGAGCAGAGTATTTGGATTGGGATATATTTGAGTTGGACGATGGTGTACTCATACTTTGGGATGAGGATCCATTGTTACCAGTTCTGTTGTCAACTAAGATATTGGACGTTTCTTTGAGCAAGGAACATAAGGAGTGGCTGAGGGAGTCCACTTTGGGTGCAGCTGATTGAGAGTGATATGTTGTGTTTGTACCGGAACACACTGATTGGATGGGGAAAGACAGATTAGCAGAACTGTTCGAGTGAAAACTGGTGTGTGGAAGTGACGTGTTTTGAACAAAACTTTGATGGCTTGAAGAGCTTGATAAAGCAGGATAAAAAGTCATGTTGTGTGACGATGAAATGAAGTTATTACGAGGCAAGCGAGAATCGGTTTGCTGCATAATGGAATGTGCAGTGTGGGATAAATTCGTATTCGAAGTTTGGATGCTGGGAGATTGGTTTTCAAACAATGCAGAGCTTGAAGAATTAGCACATTTGCTAGCAATACTGAAGGAAGTTTCAGTGTTGTTTAGTTTTGGTAAAAACTCTGAAGATTTTGTCATGATATTACTAGTTGGTAAGTTTATATTACTAACTGGTAAGCTATGATTGTGCACAGAAGAACTGTTTGGAGTATTGCCCAATGAATTCTTCTTAAGATCTTTTTTGTTCTGTGGATCTGTAGAGGAAAGAGTTTCAGTTGTTTTAGAGTTGTCGCTCTGAGTTGAACACAAAGACATTGTATGAACAAAGGAAACATTTGTAGTTGGTGGAAGAGGGGCAGAAGGCATCTCAGATGAAACTGAAAAATGCATTCTTGGCAAATTTAAATAATCTTCATTAGCATTTGTAAAATTTAAAGAAAGAAAATGTTTATCCCCAGAAAACAAGGTTTGGTTGTCATTGCATAGGAAATTTCTGTTTTCTACACTCATTCCATGTGAAACATCTTTCAAAATGTCACCCAACATTGGTGTTAGTGAAAAAATTGCATCAACCGAAGTTGGAGTCTTACAATTACTTTCAGGAATATGAATCTGGTTTCCGAAATGTGTAATAGAATCCATTACAGAATTTTCTTGTACTGGAACATTGGATTCAGTTGAAGTTTCTTTTGGTTCAGAAGCTGGGATCAGTTGAGTATTGGAAATTGTGTTCTTTTCATTAGTTTGATTTTCGAAGTTTTGGTTAATATTTGATTTTATTAATTGATCCGAGTTCTCTTTCAATTTCTTTAAGGGTGGTTCAAGATCTGAAGGGTTTTTAGATTTACGACCCTTAAAAGTCTTATTTTGTTTTTGATTTAATTGGTCCAAACTACTTGTATGAACTAGTTGACTAGATGAAAAAGTAGGGTTTTCCAATAAACCTTTTTTATTACTTGAAGATTGCATATTTGTATTGGAATCCACAAGATTTTCATTAGAAATACAATGATACTTATAGCTACTGTTACTCTGTCTATTAGAAACAGGAACTGGAACATCTATATGTGTGTTACCATCAGCATAGAATATCATAGCTTCTTTTGAAGAATGGGGACTGTCAAGCATATCACTTTCAAATATTGACTCTGTTGCCCTTGCTAATATGTCAGATGTGAATATGCTATTATTGAATTCTTGGCGTAAGCAATCAGAATTGTCTTGCTTTGGATAGGAATCAGGATTATCATGAGATTGGGCTTTGTTTAACTCATAATTGGCATTGATGGCATCGATTTCATTGGATTCACAAAGAGTTTGAATTTCTTTAGTTGGGGATTTAAATTGTTTTTGTAAATTTTTCCTCTTTTTAGAATTTGGTGTTAACTTAGGAGATTCATTGGATGTAGAGGACTTTATAGATTTAGGAGTTTCTTGATCATTGGATTTGTCAGGGTAATTTGAAGCAGATTCTCTTACTTCAGATTCATTGGGTCTCTTTAGACTATCATTTAAAGCTGGCAAAACAGTATAAGAACCTGCAACCATGTTGTCCTTATTTAACATATTAAAATGCATATCTGTACTTGGAATTGCATAAGAAACAGATGTCTGTGTTGTATCATTGGTTCCACTTACATTGTGAAGATCTATAGTATTAGTAACTGCCTCAGGCATAGGATACATAAAATTTGAAGAATTGAGAGTAACCAATTGATTAGTTGAAAATAATGTAGGCATAACATTTTGATTAAGAGCAGTATTAAGCATTCCATAAGAATCAACATATGAATTATTCATTACATCTAGTGTAGCAGATGTATTTCCTACACTTGAAACATTCTTATATGATATTTGTCTTTGTGTGATACTTGACTGTCTGTTGGCTAATATGTTGCTTTTGGGACTAACATTTAGAAATTGCAAGCTGCTGCTGCTTACTGTAGTAAGAGTATTAGATGCTGTAGTAGTTGTTATATTTGAATGTGAAGCTATAACACTCATATTCGTGTTAGAATTATCACAATTTAAGGAAGAATTATTGGAAACGCTAAGTCCATCATTTGATACTGTAGATTTTGAGCAGTTAGGAGTATTTGGTAAAAATTTTAAAGGATCAGCAGTTTTAGGTGAAGCCACACTTAATGGCGGATTATAACTAGAATATTTGGCATTCACCGGGGCCAGTGAAGCTAACAAAGCATTATCGTTTTTTAACATGATATTGTGAATACTAGATGTGATTGTAGTTGATACAGGAAGGTTCTTATTTACATTTACATTACTGCAAGTACTGCCGATTGTAATATTTTGTGTGGCAGATGTAATTGTATTTGCGGGAAATACGTTCTGGGATTGAGAAGTATTTGATAGTTTTGATTCATCATAATCTTTTTTGCTATTAGAGTTTCCCATAAGAACAGTAAGGGAAAAGTTAGATTTTGGAACAGGATCTGATTTTTTACTTGTTTGTATTGAAGAAGCAACAGGGGCATTTTGAGTAGCAGTAGAAGATTTTGAAATATCAATCATTTTTTTAGAAAGACTAGCTGTTTCAACCTCTAAACAGAAATTGGCTGAAGGTTTCTGCGAATTGTCAGTATTTTGCAACAAGGATACAGATGGCATTTGAGAAGAATCCTTTGAAGAAATAGGCAAAGGTAAATTACTTTTCCCCCTTTGAGATTGATTTGCTAGTGATATAATTTTATTAGCTGAAAGCACTTGTAAGGATGGTAACGAATTGGGAATTACATTTCTAATACTCCTTATAGGAGAAGGGGACTTATTAGGCTTTTCTGAATCAGATGCATTTGAAACTACAACAGCTTCAGAAGTTCTTGGTTCTGGAATAGTCTTTGAAGCAGTTTTAACATCAGGTACAGTTGCAGATGATATAGAATCATCAATATGAACACTACTTGATGACACATCATTAGTGGTATTGCCTTTGCTACTTAGTTCTGAACCACTAATTTCTGTTGATTGAATACTCTTTTCAGAAATTTTATCAGCTTGTGATTTTGAAGGCACTGTTGTTTCTTCACTTGATACCTGTGCAACAGGATTCATTGAAGCAGATAATACAGTTGGAACTGAATTATCACTAGCAGGTGTGCTACCTGTCACAATTGCTTGCTGTGGCAGAATAATTCTTGAATTTGTTGATAAGTTAGATGAAATAGGAACTACAGTGTTTGGATTGATGACAAACAATGTGTTGCTCAAAGCAGATTTGTCAGTTTGTGAACATGGGTCGTTAATTGGTCCAGGACAGAACACTGTTGAAGATAATCCAATATTTCTGGTTACAGATGACACATTGAACATCTGTTGAGGCACTATAAATGGCAAATTGTTTTGACAAATGATGGATATGGTGTTAGATTGCTTCTCAACTGTTGGAAAATGCTGCAGAATGCTTCCTCCAGAAGGTATGATGATGGTACCCATATTCTTGTTGCACATGTCCACAAGTGTTGATCCATGTGTAGTGGACATGAGAGGAAATTGGGATAATGCAGTTGTTACTCCTCCAGCATGAATCATTGTTGGATTATTGGAGGCTACATTTATTACTGGATTTTCTTGAGAAGTTATATTTGAGACAGCATTGCCAAGAGAGACTACATTGAAGACAGCATTACCCTGTGAAACTACATTTAAGATAGTACTACCTTGAGACACTACATTGAAGACAGTATTACTTTGAGGGGCTACAGTCGAGGGAGCATTTCCTTTGTGAACACCATTTAATACAGTATTGTTTTGAGGAGCTCCATTCAAAACAGTATTGTTTTGAGGAGCTCCATTCAAGACAGTATTGTTTTGAGGTGCTCCATTCAAGACAGTGTTGTTTTGAGCAGCTCCTTTCGAAACATCTTTACCTTGCCGATTAACATTTAAAACAACAGTGCCTTGACCTGTATTACCAGTCACAGGAACTGCTTGAATAGCAGTAGATGAATTTGATACACATTTACTTGCTGCTTGAACAGGTGCATTTGACGAGCTAACTTTGGGAGGAGCTGGGCTGATAGGTTTTGCTTTGATCGGCTTATTAGTGGCAGTTTTGCAGTTTCTGATAATGTTGTTCTTAATGGGCGAGTTTTTACTTGGGACAGTTGAAACACTGTTTGCTGAACTTGTTACTTCATAAATATGAGAAATATCTGTAGGACTTTCAGTGGAATCTACTCTGGCATTGACGTTCAGATCTGAGTTTTTGACAGTGAGAACCCCATTCAGCTTTTCGAATCTGTTGCTGTATTTAAGTGCTTTTTTGGGAAGTGTGTGTAAGCTAATGTTGGCTTGCTGCAATAACTTTTCATAAACTGAATTTTGCTCTTTTACAAGCTTCAGGTCTCTTTGAAGTTGTTTTACTTCTTCAGCTAAAAAGTAAATGTTTTCATTACTTTTTAAAACATCAGTAAAAATATAAAAGTTTTAATTTTTAAATTATGTTACAAATTAAATTCTAAATTTCCATTATAGAGAAATGTGGCACACTACAATAAAATATTTTTATAAATCAGAAGTATTGTAAGAGGTAGTATCTTACCCAGCTCTTATTTGCAAATCACAACATTAAAAAAACTTTAAAAAAAAACTTAATTTGCCTAGAAAATAAAAGAAAAGAATTAAATTGCCAATAACTTAATGTTGTAATGATTTTAATTTGTTGATTTCAATAAATCTCACATTGAAAGATGATAAACCTTTTAATCCTCCTTGAAAACCAACAAAATAAAATATTTTTGCATTAAAACTTGTTTATTCACTTAAACAAAAACATTAAAATTCCAGCAAAAGCAACGCCTGTGCATTTTTTTGTATTTGTGGCAGGAATTGCATATTTTAGTTTAATAAAGCAAAATATTAATAAACGTACCTTGAACTTCTGTTCTATTTTCAGAAAGAAGTTTTTCCCGTTCAGATGTTAATACTTTGATATAATTAACAGTTTGTTCCAAGATACTGATTTTACTCTGAAACAAATAAAAAACTAAGGTTACACTATAAGAAAAATGAAGACCTGTTTTTAAAAAAAGGTTACAGCATCAGAGCAAAGTCTTATTTGTATAATAAAAGCTTCATAATTAAAACACATGAAAGACTTTTTTTCAAGAATCTAAAAATCAAACAATACACAAAACAGTATTTTTCTATAAAAAAATCTCTTTTTTTAAAACATAGAATCAGTTGTTCAGAACATGATAGAATGATAAGAGAAACTTTAAATTTCAATAAAAGCATATCTATCATTGGATTTTACAATAAATTTTGTATTATAAGCTTTTATATTATAGAATAATAACATATTGTTTAAATATGAATCAAAGTTAAATTCAAATTTGCAAAAATAAAATTCGTGAAATTATCAAGTATTTTCTCATATCAACTGTAAAACATCAAGAATAAATTACTGAATAAAGTTTTGATTTGAAAGGAGTTTTGATTAATATTAACTTGTAGATTACTTGTTTGCATATTTTAACCAGTTTTTTTAATGATAATTACTTATTTTTTGCATTTCTCACTATTACTAAACCTGAACTATGAGTTTGCAAAGCGAACTAAAATCTGCAAAAGTTCTTAATTCTGTTCTCTCATTGACCCTTTAATGTATTATGACTTTCTTGCTGGAGTGCAAGTTCGCCAAGCACTGCAACCTCAAGTCGATTGTACTCAACCCCAGAAATGACACAGGCACAAGAGACACACATAGAGAGGACACAAACACATAGACAAATAACATTTATTGACAGACACAAACATCCATGCCTTACTGGGATTTAAACCCAAACCTTTATTAAGCTCCAAAAGCTAGCTCCCTAAACGTTGTGCTACCGGGTTGTCCTTATTATCATTAAGTAATTGTAGAAATCACTACAACCAAGCTCTCAAAGAGATTGGACCAACTGCAGTGAAGTACCAAAAAGGTAGGCACGGACAGATAAAGGCATAGATTTCGAAAGTAGCAGATCTGTCCATCGATTGCACAATCTCATACAACGCAATACAAACCGCTTGATTGTGTGATGAATCCGCACTTCGTCGTTTTCGCAATGCATTACGGGATACTGGTCCACAAAAAATTATTTTGCGAAGAGTTACATGCAATAAAAACTGCATTTTTAATATGCTTCTTTTATGAATATATACCTCTTGTCAGCCAGAAATTATCAATACACATCCAGCTTTCAACTTATGCTAGCAAAACTGGTAAAAAGTTTTAATTAGTTAATATTAAATATATATTTTTTATTAGTCAAATTATCTCATGGTGCCATCTGGTGGCGTATGGCATGCCATGTGCGAGGGCTTGCGAACTGCCTTGTGGGATACTGGTTCACAAGTGGCTTCACCTTTCCCCCTAGGGGTTGATCTGCTACTTTCTAAATCTATGGATAAATGCTGTGGTGGAGTATAATGGTTGAACAGAATTTTCACAAAAAGTTGCAAACAATGAATGGTGTTCAAAAGTTGATTAAATCTAGTTACTTTTTATTGAGCATTGTCTATGCAAAATATTTAAATACAAGTAACCAAAACATGAACCCTTATCAAAAGGTAGTCCAAAAAGGACTTAGTTCACCTGTAGTAACTTTAGTTAAGGTCAAACAGTTGAAATTTCAGCAAATGCATGTTGTTACAAGCAATGTAAGGTTAATTTTAAAAAGTTGGTTTTTTTTCAGTAGCATCATTTTTCAATATTTAATTACAGGCATTTTTGTTTGAAGAAAATATATCATGTGATAACTAACAAGTTACAAGAGCAGCAGACTTTTTAAAAATTAAAATTCGTTCGATGAAAAAACATCATAGGAGAAAACATGTTTTTTGCTTTAAAATATTTGAAAAATCAATGAACCTGTGGTTTGAGTTTTCTAATGTGTTAAATGAAGATGTGTTTACAAAAAAATGATATTAAAAATGTTTTGTTTATTAAGTGCAGTTTGAATACAGCAAGTAAGAAAATAACACACAAGTTGTTGTTCTCGTGTTAAAAAAAATCAAAATAAACATTAAATAGTTTCAAAACTCCGACTACTGCCTCAGCTAATAACAGGGTTGACACACTTTTTGGTAAAAAAATTCAAGGATATATTTTCAGTTTCAAGGATTGTATATTTGAACATGCAGCAACTAAATTTCGCGATAGTTTTTAAAATTCATTTATTAAAAAATAAACGCTATCTAACTTTCAAATGAACTTAAATATGTGTTATAAATAACCTTTTAGTTATTAAAAATACCCTCAAAATCCCATACGTTGCCTTATTGAATTATACATAAACAATGAATCAAAAAGTGAAATAGGAAGTGATATACATTGAAAGTTTTAAAGTCCAAAAATTAAGGACTTTTCAAGGTTGATAATGTTTTTCCAGCACTTTTAAGCACTTGAAAATCAAAGTTTTATCTTCAAGCAATTTTCAAGGACCGTGGCAACCCTGTAAATAATGATACAACAGGGTTATACAGGCTCTCCAGCAAATGAAACTTAAATACCTGCTTGTGCAAGTCATTAGAAGGTAGTAGTTCACCAATCTTCGATATCCATCCATTAATTTTGTCCTTTCTCCTGCGTTCAACTTCATTGTGAACCTGCCTCTTGCGAGCACCTCGAGGTCTTTTGGTCTTTCTGCTAACAAGAAATGATTAAAGTTAAACCCTTTTTAAAAATGTAGGGTGGTTACAAAATCCTAGAAAAAAAGTTCCCTGACATTTCCATGATATTTTCACAAAAAATTCCCTGATCTTACAGCTACCTAGAAAACATACAATCCACACAATTCAATGCAGTACAGAAAATTTCATCCAGATATGGCAGGAATCAAGACTTATGGGTTAGCCCACCTAACTTTTCTACATTTCCAAAAATCTGAGTTTATAGGAATCATGTGATCAGAGAATCGTGTTATAACATGATTCACGAGAGAGATTGGTCCTTCAGGCAAATTGGATCAACCAGAATAATTTTTTTTATCAAGTGTCCGTTAGTAGTGATCACAAGAACATCAACCTGCTGTTAAAGTAATCCAAAATGAAAAAAATTCCCTGATATTTTGCAATATTTCATGAGAATCCCCTGATATTTCCAGAATTTAAATGTTCCCTGAGAATTCCCTGATTTCCAGGTTCTGTTACCACCCTGTGTTAAATTCATTTGATTGAATTAACCTTAGACTAGAGCTACACAACTCCTACTCACAATGCTTATCTTAAAATAGAATGGAATGGGTCTCCAAACTGAAACATGTCTTTGTGTTAATTCAATGAAAAAGAAATCCAAGCCACACTACTGGGCTTGTATTGAATATTTTTCAAACAGGGTTTTTATATGATAAACGTAGCCGCCTTACATTGATCTATATCTAAGTTTTTGAAATTGGCTCCAATACTTAAAAAAAAAATTAATAAATAATTTTACAACAAAATATGCAAACCAATTTCAAAAAGTGGGATTATGGAGCCTTGTAAGGCAGCTACGTTTATTATAGTTAAAGAAAAACATTGTAAAATATTCAACACAGCCGGAGTAATGTGCAGGGCTGCCACACCTTTTGGTAGGAGTATTTAGGGACTTTTCAACAATATATTCCTTCATTTTCAAGGACTGTATATTCGAACATGCAACACCTAAATTTGATGATAATTTTTAAAAAATCATTTTGAAAATGATAAGAGGTCTCCAACTTTCAAATGAACTTAAATATGTGTCATAAAATAACCATTAAGTTATTAAAAAATTAATCTAATATCACTTGCACTACCTTCTTGGATTATACATAAGCAATGAATCAAAAAGTTAAATAGGAACTGATTCCCTTTGAAAAAGTGTTTTTAATGAAGCCAAAATTAGCATTTACAACAGCCTTAGAAGATGACATTTGAAGACACTTGTTTATATTTAACGACACAATAAAAAAGTTAAGGGTTGATAATGTTTTTAAGCACTTTTAAAACCTTGAAAATCAATGTTCTTTTTTCAAGCACTTTTCAAGGTTTTTAAGGACTGTGGCAACCCTGAATGTGGCTTAAACAATTATTTTTTACCATTAGATTAACACATAGGCACTTTGGTTTAGAGACCTACTCTGATTCCACCTGAAGTTCGAAATTTAGCCTGGTGAAAAGGTTACCACCCGAGTTGGCTCTCAACGCAACCCTAACAACAACATTGTATACACCGTCAGAAATTTAGACAAAATCAGATTTTGAATGCATCAATCTGATAAACACAGCTTTATTTACTGGGTTGATTTTTTTTTTGTGTCCAGCACAATCTGTTTAAGGGATGGCTAAGATAAGGACAAAACCAATGAAAGTATTCTCAATAGCATAGTTTTGTGGCATTTTTTTAGTACGGCATTAACATTTACACAAATACACAGTTTATTTTTGTCAGAAAATTTTAACATACTATGCCTTCTATCCTTTCAAAACAAATTTTACAGCTGAGAAGAAAGTAAACGAAAATCGAGTTTGGTAAATTTTATTACCAGGCAAATACAACAGAAGCTTCTTGCCATTAATCTATCGTAAACGCGTCGATTAATGGGGTAATTAAATTTTTTAAAAATAAAATTATAAAGTTGATAAAAAAGAACAATTCAAAATACATTATTTATGGTTTGTTACAATGCAATAACATACAACTGTTTATAACATGTCAATCATACTTACTCATTATCAGAACTTGTTTGACTGGTTTCTGACATTTTCAATTGAAAGGATTCATATTTGTCGCATTTAAATAAAGCCTATATATGGCTGAAAAAAAATTAAAATGTTATTAATAAGGTAATTTGAAATGCGATTTTAAAATGTGATATTGCAATAAAATTACAACATTTTAAAGTAAACTAGCTCATATTTGACATGTAAAATATAGATTTCAAAACAAATTCTTTGTAACTAAATTAGAATACTAGACAATCCTACTTAATAGCCTATTGAAGAATTTGCTATACAATCTTATTTTTCAATTATAACACCACAAATTTGCCTCTTAAAATTATTTTCCCTAACCTAATACAATGAATGAATTGGATTGAAATATAATATACTTCAAAGAGAAATAGACAGTATTTAGTTTGTTTGTGTACAATGCTGAAGAAGATAAACCTCGGCTTTCTGAAACTTGTAAAATTTCACCAAATAAACCATTTGTGCCTACATTACGTTTTTTTTTTTTTTCACTTTTAAGAAATAGACAGATTGTAATTGATAAAGTAAAGGCTCAAAAATCTGTGGGTTTTAGGATTTTTGATTTAAATAAAACAATTATTGCTTTTGAACAACTATAAAACAGTGAATATTTTCATACTTATCTAATTTTTTAATAAATTTTAAATAAACAAATATATACGCGCATATTGCACAGAAAATTTATTTACCACATTAGCATGAGGCATTTAAAATCAGCACAATTTATCCACAAAGGCTTGAAAGAATTTCATTAAAAAAAAATTCAAATAGTTTATGCAGTATTAATTGAAAAGGTTCTGATCATGAACGCTAAAATCTGTGTTTACAAACATTTATTTCCGCTGGGTATGCTTTCGAAGGTCGTTAAACAAAAACTATGTACTACAGTTTTATATTTCAAGTTAAGATAAATTTAAAAGACTTAATTCTTATAAACAAGTTAATATCCATGATATTTATTTATTTTCAATTAAACTTTAGTTCATTTAAGTTTAATAATTAAATAATCATATTTGCTATTAATTGCAGACGAAAAACAAGACTTCAATACAGTTACAGTTAAATGTGAAATGAAAACAAATATAAAAATAATAAAAAACTTTTACATTTTTTAAAAATAAAAATGGATTGAATACAATGTGAATAACACACAAAAATTCCAATTTAATTAAAATATTAATTTTGTTCTCTGAATGTTTGTGATGGAAGGATGTCGTCAAGGAAGCTTTACGTAAAGAAAAACGTCATTTTATGAATCTTAATTTGTTTTTCTCCTTTTTGCTTTTCGTAAAAGCTATATATTTTTCTTTTGTTATTATTTTTTAATGTATAATGAATCTTTTTAAAAATTCAAGAAAAAAAGTAGTTACATTTAAAAGTGAAAGTATGCAAGCATTTTTAGTTTCGCATTCCATTGCATTCAAGCGCAAAATGCCAAAACAAAACTTTAGTTTTAATTTAAAACAAGGTGTCCATTGTCCAAGTAATTAGTTCCGGTCTTTAAATAAATGATGATATTGGTATTTTTGCCTTGAGCTACCATAGAAGTCGAAAGTAAATAAACATATCATTAGCATTCGTTATGAAAAGATTGTTGAACCGTGACTTGAGCTTGAACTCACCTGTCAACATTAAAAAAAATAATAAATAATCAGAGGGCGCTAGTTCCGCAAGCTACGATCAAAAGTGTTATTGCTCTTGATAACGGCTAAATTCTTAATTTTCATGAAATCTGCTTAATATGTGCATTAATTTTCGCTTAACTTTCACAAAAATGGGCGATTTCCAACGGCTTTGGTTCATCCGCGGCTTGATCTGCTGGGATGCTAATTACACGGTATAAAATTCTCTGGAGTCTCCCGTAAACGCTTCGTTTACCTGTCAGGTTATCCTGATCACGGTTTGACAGGTAAGTCCGAAAATGTTTTGAAATGTTAATAACATATTTTTGCTTCGTATTGCATTTTAATAAACTTTGTTGGGTATTCAATAGTAATCGATAAGTTGTGGTATGGATTTTTAATTCTGAATTGTAGACGTATTCACTTATTAATTTGAGTTAATTTAGACCCGGTTTGCTTATCCGTGAAGAACAATTTCAGTCTAAAATATTTGCTACTCGATCTTCCAAATTCAATTTAAAAATCTATGCATACTTTTAAGCATTATTACGCTGTTAAATTACCAATAATACTTTAAATGGATTTCTTGTTATACCATCAATATTTGTTTATGAAGTAAATAAAGTTGGATTATCATTTTGGCTGCTTTTAAGTTTTTTTTAAGGCGTTTTAAATAAACTTTGGCTTTTTTTTAAATTATTAGTCTTTGCATTTAAAATATTCTGATCAATAAGAATAATATGAAGATCTAAGAATTATATGATATAGTCTGTTATTTTCCTTTGCATATAACTGGTTAGTTAAACTAATAGTTTGTAGCTTTTTGCTATTGTTAAAAAACTATTTAAAAAGTCATCATTGAAGCATTTCTTAATTATACCTTGTGTATTCTTTCCCAGGCATCTAAACTTTATTATTTGATTTGTTTATACTTATTTGATATTTTACTCTGGCTTCATATATTTTTTAGTATACATAATTGATTATATTTTCAGGTATTATAACGGACATAGTAGCTTTTATTAGACAAAAGATGATGGGTAAGCACTATTTCTAAGTTGTAAATTTTTACAATATTTAATTTCCTCTTAAATGTATGAAGTTGAATGTTAATGTTCCTCCCATAACTTCTTCATCTTAAGTATGAAATGCATTATTTTTTAAGCTCTTTATGGGTTTTTTTTTCAAACCATCTGAACGACTAAACATCATTTTTAAGAAATATCTAAAAAATAAATTGATTAAACCTTTAAAAATCTTAAATATGTATCAAATCAAATTTGTTTGATACCAATAAAACCTGTTATTTTTTAAAGTAAAAAAACTTAATCTCTAGCTAATTGAATGAAAAATTTATATAAAATATACTTAAATGCACACCATGTAGAAAAAGCAAAATTTGTTTAACAGGTTTTTAAACAGTCATGCTTGAAATTGAAATTTTTGAAATTCATTAATTGTTTGTAAATTTGAATCGGTGAGTGCAGAAACTACTTCAGTCAAAAAAATCTGAAAACTCGTTTTCAATGAAAATAAGCGTAGAAAGGCAAGATGCGTGTTGGGTGCAAAAACTATGTTAGTCTGTTGAGTAGTTCCGTAAATACAGGAAGATTGTTTCGAGTGTTTAGTGAAGAAATAGAGGAGGAGTTATTATGTTTTTTCTTCCTCCAGAAAAATTTGAAATTTGTGACTGATGTGGTTTTTGCACTCACCGATTTATTTATGGCATTATACTTTTTATAAATATCCTTTTCTCTTAAAAAAAATTAAGTTATTCTTTATTGTATATTAGAATTTTCTTTTTCTGTTCCAGAACATTTGTTGTTTTCTATTATATGTTCCATGCGAAGCTATTGCTACCTCCATTCTAGACAAAATAAAACCGAAAACTGTTACCTCAGAAGATGAGTGTAAATAACCACTGATATTTGTGAGATGGTGATGAAGAAAACATGCCATTTTCTTATTTTTATATCAGTTTATTCATTGGCTGTTTATTCAGGTGTGTTATGTTTGTTTATTTTTAAGAATAAGAAGTAATTATTACTATTAAAATTCTTATTGTTAAATAATATATTCATTAGTATAATTATTGAAGTTCTATCAAATGGGCTATTTAAAAAGTAATATTGATTTTATGTTTGTTTATTTTTAAGAATAAGAAATAATTATTACTATTGAAGTTCTTTCAAATGGGCTATTTAAAAAATAATATTGAGCTGTACTAAATAACATAGCACCCTTCAAGGAAGAGGTGCATGCTGGGAAATATCAAATGTATGGTACAGCTATACATATAAAGTGTTGTCAAGAACTTCAAAAGAAGATTAAATACTAAGGTTGTCATTGGGCTTTATGAAGCTTATAATTTGATGTCTAATTCTAGAAGAAGTCAAAAAGTTTTATTTTTGAGCTGCATGAGCAGAAACCCTGGCTTAAACTGAAATAGTTAAATGATCAATTCAGATTAAATTGCCGGGTCAATTTAATTACACATCTCTGTATTGTATGAAATATAAAAGGAAAACTAAATTGCACAATTAACCCCTTCTTTACCAGAATGTACGCAGCGTTCATCCTCTTAATTTCATCATCAATGACCAGGACATTAATTGCATACGGTGGCCACTCTACAGTAAAAAGCTGCAGCTTTGCTAGCCTGGTCTATTGCCAGATAATACTCTAGAAATTTAGCCATGGGAGTGAAGGAGTCAAATTAATAATGTAGATTTGTATTGACTTTTCATTTTTATGTATACAGATTTTAATCCTTTTTTTTTTCACTATTAGGTGTAACCCAGTTGGAACCAGAGTACACCACTGCTCTTCTTGGTGAAGATGTCATACTTCCATGCACATTTTCCTTTCCTGAAGGAACTCCTGTACCCTACGTGGTACAGTGGCAAAAGCAAGACGTGAAGATACCAATATATATTTGGTATGTGCCAAAGTTTTATGGTTTTGAAATTGGAAATTAACTTATAATAACTGATTCCTTTTGTTTCAGATATATGGAGGGTTCCTAATGCAGGGAAACCAAGTCCACATTTTATCATTTTCTAGTTAGCAGCGGAATTGCATGAACTATCTACGTAGAATTTCTGTGCAATAATGAAAAAATTCCTAGTTCAGATAACATGCGCTAGTCAACAGCATTAAAAAAAATGATTTCAATTGCTACTACCTAGCTGTTTCAACTTTAAATGTCTGTAGCACAAAGAATTCTATGGACTTGGTTCACTTGTATTTTGAGCCCTCCATATGCCAGTGGTGAACTTTCTTTATTATCCGCTATTGATTTAATCTTGTTTCAGTGTTCTCAAAATTTTAAAAGACCTCCTAAAAAGCCTGTTATTTATTAAACGGTTTTCAAATAATGTGAAAAACATTCGAGTTTTTGTACTGGAAAATTAGCTTAAATTTTGTGAAGTTAAAATTAAATCATTAATATGACTTGCATTAATAATTAATATTAAAGTAATCTTTGAAAACCCTTAAGTTTTTTTTTAATGTTATGATTTGAAACACTTCATTCTTGTCTCCTACCTCTTTCTGTTGAATATTTTGTGTATATGTTCCCTCCTAGTAGGTATATTAGAGGTTATGTAAAGGGGCATGCTGAAATTTGTGGGGATGACCCACAGAAGAAGGTATACCTTACTGAGTGAAATATTGCACATGATATCCAAAGATCTTATACTTAACTTTCAACTTCTACAAGAAATAAGAAAATTAATGCTTTTCACAGAGATATGGATCCTGGCAATAATTAGGACTCACAAATTTATTATGTGAAATAACAAATTAATGTGTGGTCAAACTTGGTTACAACAATAACTCGTTTTTGTGCCATACACGTTCGGTCCGTTGAATTGCCCATACACTTTAATGTTCTATTATCTTGCTTCAGGATATAATGACAATTTTTATATGTTTTAATTATTAAGGTTTGTAAGGCTCCTGAAAAACTCTTCAATTTCGTTTTTTACTTGTAAGGGCCCTTATAACTCCTGAAATATGTGTCTCAACTCCTCTGATACTTTTCAAAAAATTGATGACACAAATAGTTTTTTATCCTTTCTCTGCAGTTTTTCCCCGTACTCTATTCGGAATAGGCCAACTATGAACCTTAGAAAAATAACAGTTCAGACATCATGATAATAATTAATGTCCCAGAATGCACCGCACAACTTTTGAGAAGATTTTTTTCCTTCTGTTTTATCATCTGAAGAGTCACTAGACTAATACGATAATAAACAAACATTTAAATTTTATTCCTTGTTACCTCCCGAATTTACATTACTGCACTCCTGAAAAACTCCTGGATTTCACTATCATAGATAGAGTGTGAGCCCTGTATTATGCTAAAATTATCTGTTTATGTAATATCCAAAATGCCATCTATTTGCCAAATCAAATGCCAAGAAAGAAAATCATTTTCTCTATTTAAATTGGATCTTATTCTCCAAAACACGCGAAACGTAGCTGGGTTATATTGTATTAACTGTCACTCATTTTCCTTGCAGGTATGATGGGTACCCCCCTCACGCTGGGGAGGGGTATGAAGGCAGGGCCTCACTGGGGGGTCTGGCTTCCCTCAACTTGACTGCAGTGAGGGAGGCAGACCAGGGCTGGTATGAGTGCAAGGTGTATTTCTTGAACCGACCTCCGGATTCACCTAAGAATGGGTCCTGGGTGCATCTCGATGTGCTTGGTAAGATTTTGTTTTTTGTTTTTGATCTGATATTCAATGTAGTAATTTTTTTGCCTTCAAGTGAATGTCATATAAAAAACTACAGTAGAATATCCGAAATCCGGAACCCTAAAATCTGGAAATACCTAAAATCCGGACTTTTTTCATTTTTCTCAATTAAAAAAAATCGATTTTCTTGAAAGGGAATTTAAAACAAAAATATTCCGATTTCCCAATTTTTTTTTATCTCTTATCTTATTTTCGTTCTCTACTTCTTTTTTATTTCTTTCCATAAGAAAATTTCCATCAAGTAACGATACGAATCGGACATGTTGGAAACCGAACCTTGTGGAGAGGGGAGAAAGCGTTCTTAGAAGAACACGAAGTTTCACTCCTTATAGCGCATGCGTGGTTCGCCACGTGTCGTGGAATGCAAGAAATTCCGGATCGACTTGCGACCTTCAGAAGGTCGGGCTTTGTTAACTTTGGGGATGAATGAAAGGGGTTTGATGACTTCTGTCACTCAAGTGCGATGGTCGCGAAGTTATCCCGCCCCTTGGCGAGTAGGCGATATTGTTTGGCTACTTTAGATAATTTCAGCAGCCGAAAGATGATTGCGGAGGGTCGAGGAAATTCAATTCCTTACTTGCCTAAAACCTAAATTACTAAAACAATTAACCTTAAGTGAGATGTATTTTAAAAGAAAATAAACTAATATTTAGTCCTATTTCCTTGGTTTATTTTGTTTACATTGTATTTTTGTCATTATTTTTAAAGAATAATTAAATTTTATCTGGAATCCGGATTTGAGATATTCTACTGTATATTGATTGAATAATAAGGACGTGTAACTGACATGGAATTAATTTTTGATTATTAATGATGAGATGTGTCATGTTGTGGGTGAATAATTTGCAGTATCGGCATAAATTAATTGGACTGTTTTCGTCCTGAGATAATTAAGCTTTTAGCAGACTTTGTTATGAGTTGTAGTAATTGAGTGATCACAATAATGGTCTAAATCATAATTGTAGATGCAGCAGTTCCTTATTTTCTTTTCAGTACAATAAAAGAAATAAAGTTTTAAATAATGTATCTAGCTTTAATCATTGCTTTAAATTAGAAGTAATTTATAGTAAAAATTTTTAAATTACAATAAAGATCATTGTGACAAAGAAATATCCATTGAATCGGGTTAAAAATGACAGTTGCATTCATTTTAGTTAATTCAGACAAGGGGCTGTTTCTGTTTGCAATATCAAATACCTTATATTTTTTCTATATTTATTAGTTCTTTCATGAATACATGCTTTTTTAAAACCTTTTTCTTAATTTCTTTATTCTTAAAATTTATTCTTAAAGTTTTTTTTAAAACCTCATTCTTATTTTAAAAAAATATTTGAAGTTTTCTAGAATAAAAATTACTGCTTATGCATTCTTCTTAAATCAATCTTTTTATTATAGCCCCACCACATTTCAAATTAAAGCCACCAGATACAGTGTATGTAAAAGTGGGAGAGGCAGTAACTTTAAGCTGTGAAGCTATTGGAACTCCACTTCCTGTAATATCCTGGTCTAAAGTAAGTTATTATTTTTTTTAAAGTATTATTTAATCTGTTTAACAGTATTTATTATATAAAACATGTGTTCTAGGACAATCTGCCTTTGCAAGTATCTTCGTCATTACGCATAAGTGCAACTGAGTTGCGTATATTTAACATTCAGCAATCTGACATTGGTGACTACTTGTGTGTTGCCGCAAACAAGGAGGGAAAAGTGCATGCCAGAACAAAAGTTATTGTTGCAGGTACAGTAGCTTTAACAATTTATTAATATAGCTAAATTTATCAAAAGAACTTTATAGGTATTGGAGGATTAATTATTAATGGATTATCAATTTTATAAAATGTTTTTTTTTGGCTAAATACTGCAATACCCTTCTATAATTGTTCAATTAAAAATACTAAAAATAATGAACGGATGGTTTAACATATGTCCTGACTGATATATAGTATTCATTTTTAGCATTTTGGACGCCGTCAAATGTAAAATTTGATTTTCTTGTTATAAAATGTTACTATTTGAAAATGTTATGTTTGTGACTTTACTTTTTTACTTTTCAGCAAAAGAAATTTAGTTAAGTTATAATTAAGTAACTTATTCACCATAAATAGTTAATATTATAAGCTTAGGTAAGCTAAATTTATTAATATCTAACCACTACCTGAACTCTTTTCCCTAAAAGGTCCAGCAGTAATCACAGTCCCCCCTCGCAACACAAGCAAACTCGAAGGCGGCAAAGTCGAATTCATCTGTGAGGCCAAAGCCTTACCGGCCAACATCACCCATCGTTGGTACCACAATGGTATTGACATCAGCCAGCTTTCGTGGCTTGAAAGCCGTTCTCTCATCCGTAAAGATGGGCTACTGTTCATCAACCCTCTAACGGCCGAGGATTCCGGGGAGTTTACGTGTGAGGTGTCGAATGGAATCGGAAATCCGGATGCCATGTCTGCATATTTGAGTGTCGAATGTACGTTTCTTTAACTATTTTAATGACAAGAATTTATTTTCCCATAATAACTTTTGATTCTTATATAAAATAAGTATGAAGACATTTTGTTGAGGTTTTTCTTAAGAAGTATATGCTGTGCTTATTTGAACATGAAAGATCTTGGGGGAAAATGTTTATGTATGATAAATGTATAGCCTGTCCACATAATTAAATTAAGTGTTACAAAATATTTAACAGTAAATTATGTGTTTAAGTTATCATATCAAACGGAAATACACTTAAAGAAAAAAAGATTGTCATTAAATATGTATTAAGTTGATTTTCTCTGCTATTTTAAGGCTTTTTTTGTTACAATTTTCTCTATTTCTCAAAAACAAATTATTTAACATTGTCATCCATCCATTACTTATTCAATTATTTATTCCTGCTTGGAACCACAGGAACATTATTTTTCTCCATCTTTAAATGAGCTTTTAGCCCTAAGATGCTTATTATTGTCTAAACGTTTCAGACAGACAAAAGTAGTGTAAAAATTGCTGAAAATAACCTGAAAAATCAATTTTGTTTTTGCTTGGATATCGTTTAATTTGTGCTTTTAAATATGAATAGAGCTGTTGACTTATTAAAATACCTTTTCATGTTCCTGAACTATAGTAGTCAAACTCATCTTTAGTCAAATTCTTTAGTAGTCAAACTTTAAAATTATTCCTTTCAGATCCTGCCCGAGTTACATACTCCCCAACCATACAATACCTACCCTCGGGACTGTCTGGCATCTTGCGCTGCTATGTCCAAGCCAACCCTCCATTCCGGTACATCAACTGGACAAAAGATCGCAGACCCTTTGACCCAAATGCCAATCCTGGTGTGGTGACCCTCAACAATGGTTCTCTTCTGTTCCAAAGGGTCAGCCATGAGCACCAGGGGAGGTACAGGTGCACACCATACAATATCCATGGTACGGCTGGAACATCCAATATCATGGAGGTGCTTGTTAGAGGTAAAGAATTTGTTTTGTTGATAAAATTCTCATGTAGTTTGCAAGGACAAAATAAAAAAAACACAAAAATAGGTGAACGTTAAAAGGTTCTTCACTTTGGTCGCAGTCCTTATGATTACAACGCAAGCTTCTAAAAAACTGTTCCATTTTCACCTTGCATGGTTTTCTATGAAACAGTGTTAGGGTTGCTATTTTCGTTTTCCCTTCACCCTACTTGAGTTTGGTTTGGAATGCAATCGTAGAGCCTCAAATAAGGTTGGTATAAAACAGGGTTGGTATAAAACAGGTAAACAACCCTATTTTACCTTAATTTGATAGTTTAAGTTATTTTTTAGAATTTTTATCAATTCTGATTTATTTTTTTAGGAAAGTAGCTCATTCAGTTTGTCGCACCTATAGTTATAGTTATAAAGTTCCTTTAATGACATTTTAATGTTATCACTTAGCCACAATGCCTCATTTTGTGTTAAATAACTGGTGATTAAACTTCAATTTGGAAATATACGTTACAATAAATTTAATTTACAATTTTCAGAAATGTACATTTATTTTGACTTTTAAAAAGACTTCTGTGCAGTGTACAATTTTTTACTATTGTTATACTTACAGATCCTCCAATGTTTACTTTAAAACCTCATGACACCTACCAAAAACCTGTCAACAGTGAAGTTAAAATGCCTTGTGTGGGCTCAGGACAACCGAAACCTACTGTTGCATGGAGAAGGGTATGTAGTACCATTTTATATATAGTACTTATCATTTTATATAATACACAAAGAACACAAAAAAATGTAATGCGATAGATGTCATCAGAGATAAATATCAAAATCAAAGCAAATGATAAATACCAAAAGCCGATATTCATGTATTTTTCTGCAATAAGGCTGACTTTAGTTAACAAGAAAACCCCATTTTATGCTGAAATGCGCTGTTTAACTAAATAAAAGGGTGTGCAGGGATGTGTATGTATAATTTTTTTGAAAAACATTTTCTTAAATATTTATCCCATACATATCACATAAAACAGTTGTAAAAGTTCGATATCCTAGTTCATATGTTGATAGAAAATTATGATTTTGTAAGGCTAGATAACTTTATACTGATAATCATGCTTTTTATTTTCTAATTTTGAAATCAACAATGATACAAACAAATAAAAAGTATCTTCTGTGCTGTTTGCAAAACAAATTTAGTTTAGAAATATCAAACTTTTTTTACAAAACATATTACTATAAAATATATGCATGTAAAGTAATTATTTTTTTATGAATATTTTAGCATATAAGGTAAATATATTTTTGAAAATAACTATATTTATAAGAAAATAATTATTGTAATAATATTTATAATGAAACATTATTTTTTTTTTGTTTTATTTCATTTTAAACTTCTACTGTAATATATATAAGTTATGTAAAGAATTTTAATTTAAATAATGTAACTGTGCTGTATCACTACTATTTATTAATAATTGCGTTGTTTCTAATATTCAGGCTGATGGGGAAAAGTTACCCCGCGAAAGAGCCACAATAAGAGGAGGGAATTTAACAATAAAAGGTTTGCGTAAAGAAGACCATGGAAGATTTGAATGTGTTTTGGAAAATGAAATAGCAACTTTGGTCACCAGTACACTGCTTTTAGTTGAAGGTAATGAATAAATTATTTTATCAGTTTATTTATATTATCTTTTTATAACTTTTTTTGCATATTAATGTTTTGTAATGCACATGAAACATGCTGCTTCAAAATGCATTGGTTTTTTGATACTAGATGTTTCCTTATTATTCATAATTTTCAATTAAAATTGCTTAAATTGTTATAAAATAGTCAGTCGCTATAAGATGCTATTTTTACAAAACATCTTTATAATCTACCGAACACAGCATCTGCCAATAATCTTTACTAACAATACCTATTTGATGTAATTTAAATCTATGCATGCTTAAAACTCTTCATAAATGGCTTGCTTATCGTTACTTGAATGTCAAAATCAGGAATTAGTTAACTGATTGTTTTTTAATTTTGAATGTAAATAAGTTATTTCCCATACAAATAACCAATAAAAGTTATTTTATGCAATTTTTCATAAGGGAAATCCTTTTTTCTGCCTTCCAGGTACTACACCACATGCTCCTACCAATGTGACTCTGAACACTAGTTCATTCGATGCTACTCTCACTTGGTATCCAGCATATGATGGAAATTATGAACAAACCTATGTCATATGGTAAAATATTGAAATTATTTTGATTAAGGTATCTTTATTAATTTCAAAATTAATTTAATTAATTTTATGTGTCTAAAATGCACACTTTAAAGCACTGAAAAAACGAGAATGTTTAAAATTATCTATATTATTTTAAATAAGATTAGTTTCTAATTGCAAACTTAGCTTCTTAAGTTTACATTTTTAATCTACTTTCCCTTTTTTTTTAATTAAAAAAAAAATAACATTTACCTTTTATAACTTCTGTTTTAACCATTAGATGGAAACAAATTATTTTGTTTTAAAAGGTATGACATCAGGTACTTATATTTTATTTGTTTTGTATGTTTGTGTGTTCATACTACAGTGGTGGAAATTGATTTATGAACTAACATTCTTTTCACCAGATATCGCTTTGTATTAAGTGCTAACAATTCAAATTTTGTGTGTTGGATATTCAGAGTATAATAAAGGATTTTCGCACATAATTTTTTTCAAAAAATGATATTAAGTAAAAATATATCTAATTTTAGTTTTTAAGCATGTCAAATGGTGGAAATTGATTTATGAACTCAAATTTATTTTGAACCCAGGTACCAAATATTTTTGCTAGTTCTTCATTTGAACTTCAGGGGAGCTTACTATCAGTGTTTATAAATAAGATTAAGGTCAAATTTGTTGAAATTTATCTGTTTTATTCCCATTTTGCTAAATAGGAAAGCTTGCGGGACTGCCTGAAGCTAAAAATTTAAAAAATGTTCTTTATATAATATTTTAACAAATCTTTAAGTGAAATTAGCATATTAATTAAACGATCAATAAATATAATTCATAAATATTTGAAGAATCATTCTGACTTTGGCAAAAACCATCATTAAAAAAGGTGTAACCCTCGTGAGATGAGGGACAAAAGCAGGATTATTGGACTTGTACCCCAAAAAGTTACCATTTGTGTCAGCTTTTTTGCATTACAGGGCGAATTTGTTATGAACAATCACTTCCTGTAACTCCCAGAAGATTAGGACAAAATTGATATCGTCGTCGAACTTGAAATGTTCCAAAATGAAGGCTGGTCCAAAGCTTACTCTTCACCATAAGAACAGGCTATTAAAATATAGTCGTAACTACATGAAAATGGATTGGGTGGGGGTGGAGGGAGAGAAATTTGAAAAAAGTGACATTTGCTGATGAAAAAAAGTTCAATTTGGATGGATGTGATGGTTTAAAATGTTATTGAAAGGATGTTCGGAAATCACCAAGATCTGTCTTCAGCAGAAATGTTAGTGGTGGAAGTTTGATGGTTAGGGCATCGATATCTTATGATTGAATAAACAAGGTTATGTTTCTAAAGGGCTGACAAACATCACTTTATTGCAGGTAGTTTCTTTAATTCATTTTTGGATGGCAAAACTATGCTTTTGATTAGATTTTTATGCATGATAATGCAAGTATCCACATTTCAAATGAAATTGAAGACTGGTTAAATGAACTAAGTGTTGTTCATTTAGATCATCCTGCCAATAGCCATGACTTAAACCCCAAGAATAATGTCTGAGATCAATTGGTTTGAATAATTTACTCAAATGGAGTATGATTCAAAGAAGTGTGCATCAGTTATGGAATAGAAGGACTTAATCATAAAAAACTGCAAATTTCTTGACCAAAACTCGACCCAAAGTTTTGTGTTGTCTATGAAAAACAAAATCAAGGAAGCATTAGCGACAAAAAATAGTTTTAGCAATTATTAAATGAGATTGAATGTAAAAGTTCATAAATCAATTTCCCTATGCTAAAACTAAAATATCAACAAAATAAATTGTTTACGAATTTATATAAAATTTTATTTACGCGTATTATTTATAATGCAAAGCCTGTATAGTATATAAAATTTAAATCGATAAAAATGCATTTAATAAAGAAATACTGTTAAAAAACTGTCAGTTCATAAATCAATTTCCACCACTGTATATGAATGTTTTTATGAGTGTTTAAGTAACAGGAAAGTATGCTATTTTAGCTTGTTTAGAAAATCTTGTTAAAAATTATGACTTAAGATCTTAAAACAATCCAAATGATGTTGTTTATTTTCTCATATGGTAATAATAATTAATTTGATTAAATTTTACTTGTATATGAGAGGGTTCATGAAAAAACATCATAGGTTTTTTGATGCAAATAGTATATTCAGTAGAAATTAATATGTTTCTGTGGGAACTAAGATGATCATCTTCTTCAGAATGGTACACATAACATAACTTGGAATGTGCCCTCTAGAAGGGAGGAGCATAGGCTTTATAGCCCGTTACACCACTCGCCAGAAGTGACAGACACATAGACAAATAAAAAAAATTATTGACAAACACAAGCATCCATGCCTTACCGGGATTTGAACCCAAAAGCTCCAATGGCTAGCTCCCTAAACGTTGTGCTGCCGGGTTGGCAAGAAAGAATGGTACACAACTCTCAGTTTGAGTTTAGTCTGACTTGCCATTTTGAAGATTTTCTTTGTGTTTTCCCACCGAAACATGTAAATTTCTACTGAATAAACTATTTGTGCCAATAATCTATGATGATTTCTTCATGAATCTTCTCTTGTACCATGCACAAAGTTCAAGATATTCTTATATAATTATTCAAGTTCAAATAATTATCAAAGAAGATATTCTTATATAATTACTTATAATATTCTTGTCTTATATAATTTATAATATATACTTATCTAATCAAGTTAGTTGTTAAATTTACAAGCATTATTAAAACCCTTGATTAACAGGTATCGACTGGCGGACCAAGGTGTGAGTGAGTGGCGAACAGTACGTGTAATACCCGAAGGAGCTACAACAGTCACTCTGTACAACTTACAACCCGACACTGAATATGAATTCCAAGTGTTGTCAAGGAATATTTTGGGAGATGGACTCTTTAGCCCAGTTGTAAAAGCTAGAACCAAAAGTAAGTTTCTACCTTCTGAGGGCTAAGAAAGGAAATTGAAGTTTAAACTTGTTTTACCAGCAAGACATTTGAATTAAAAAAATTTCTTCTGACATTAGGAAAAAAAAAATTTTTTTTAAATAAAGTTATAATATTTTAAAACATGAGTGTTACAGGAAATTATGATGGTATTTGTCTCTTTCAAGTGGATTTATTTTAACATTGTGCATAAGTCATTGATTACTCCTTATTTTTCAAATTATTATTGAAAATAAACATTAAAAAATTACCTTTTGTGTCAAACTTTTAACATAAATATACATGCCATATAAACAACATGACGGATTCAGTGGTTTCATAGCACAGTTCTGCTGGTGTCATTCCCGGCACTCAAGATCTCCCATAAGGGGGGGGGGAAGCAATGGAACGGAGATTTCCAGGAGGAAGGAAAATGGTTTATACAGTCAATACTCGATAACTCAAATTCCCAGGGAACCCCCAAAAATATTCGACTTATCCGAAGTTCGAGTTACAGAAGTCACATTCTATTTATAGTCCAGTGAATAAAGGAGTTTTACCATACAAAAGGTCCGGTATCGCTGATTTTTTTATATGTTGTGTGAGACCCCTAGGTAGTAATAAATGTGAGTTTTCGTCATCCTCGTTCTATTGCTTTTTCTGCCATCTTGAAAAAACGTTCGAAATTTAGCCCATTTTCCAGTTTTTGGCCCATAACTTTTTTCCTAAGCATTTTTAAATAGAACTTTTCGACACAAAGTTGTAGAAAATAAAATTTTCTTCAAAATCAGTAGCAAAAGTGTTTTTCTACGACAAACAGGTAAAGAGCTAAGAAACAGCAAAAAGGGTGTAAAATCGAGTGTTTCGAAAAAATATTACGTTTCAACGACTTTCTATCGCCGCAACTCACATAAGACTTCATTTTAGCAATAAAGTAGTATTTTACAAACTGTAGAAAATTTAATTTCCTATAAAATACACATATCAAAAATAAGTTTCGTATAGATTCCATTAAGAAGGGTGAAATGTACAGAAACACAAAAAAAGTCATATTTTCACCCGACAATACAATGTTCTATTTTTTAACCTACAGCTCTTTCCCAGTGAATTTTTTAGTATTTTTGTGAAGACAAAACTTGTTTAAAATAATTTTTTCTATAAAATGGTTCTGTTTCGTGTTCCATACGATAAAATGTGACGGAGCTGCGTTGTTCGAAAAATGGCGAAAAATCTTGAATTTCGCCAAAAGAGTTTTTCACCACTTAAAATCCCAATAATTAAAAAAGAAATCAGTGTTTTAGGGGATCATAATTACCATGAAACTTGTAGATATCATCATTTATTATATTTGCAAGGCCTTAAAAGTAATTTTAGGCTCAATACCAAAGAATTTAGGTACATTTTTGAAAACACATAAGCAGAAGCCGTTTCATGTTTTGCTAGACACAGAGTTGTCGAATGGATGGCTGTATACTTTCATTTATATTTACCATAGCAACCATAACAATAACTATGCTAACGAAAATCCTTTTTCGAGAAAATAGTGATCAGGAATGGAATTTGTCAAGATTATTTCCATGGAAAGATAAAGTAAATTTGATTGCCTACAGACAACCCAACTCAAATATGTTGAGTTTTGTATATGGTTTGTCAGAAATATATAACTTTTCAAGTTTTTGACTGCTAATATATCGAGTTCATGAAAAGGTAAGATACTTTTTTTTTTGTCTTAAATTGTGTGAATGCTAGAAATCGTTGTCATCTATTTTCATTATATACTTCTAGTTACATTCCAAACTTAACAGAGTAAACTTTTCAAGTCTAGTAAATGCTGAGTACTAAGAGCGCTGAACGATTACGGAGGTGCAAGATGATATCTCAGCTGATGTGATATTTGACCGAACAACTGTAAATACAACCCCACAGGAGAAGTTTTTATCCAATGAACAAAACAAAAGACGGTTCGTAACTCAACTTAGAGACGAACTGGAAGCTTCAGACATTACTGCAAAACAAGCAGACGAAGATGCCGACGTTCTAATCATCAAGACTGCCAAGTTAATAGCATCCCAATATGAGGCTGTTTTGATTGTGGGTGAAGATATTGATCTATGTGGTACTAACTGGTGCTCCTCCTGTCTTTAAAAAACCAGGGAAAAGTAATTCACCCGACATTGTCTACTCTTCCTCGTCATTTCTGCATGGTTCGACTACATATCTTCTACTGCTTCATGCCCTTAGCGGATGTGACACGACTTCCAACATTTTTGGATATGGAAAAGGCAAATTCTGCAATCTTTTCCAAAATAATCCATATTTGTTAGAAGTGGCAGATGTTTTCAATAAGCCTGATGCTACTGCGGCAGAAATTTCAAAGGCAGGAGAACAAATTTTAGTTTCCTTATATGGTAGAGACAAAGATCAGTCTCTCACAACTCTTCGCTTTTCAAAATTTCTTTCCAGCACCACAAGGCTCAATTTAGCTAAGCTACCACTAACCTCCGACGCAGCGCAATTTCATTCATTGAGGACTTACCATCAAGTCATTACCTGGAGAGGAATTAAAAAAAATCAGTTCAATTACGGATGGATGAAAGGGAGTAGAGGTTTAATGCCTATTATGACGAAAAAGGACACTGCGCCTGCGGTTTTATTGAAAACAATTAAATGTAAATGCATCAAAAGTTGTTTGGCTGCATGCAGTTGCAGAAAATCTGGATTGCATTGCTCTTACCTTTGAAAGCACTGCTGTGGGCAGTCCTGCGACAATAGGGCACTCATCGTCGACGAAGATGATATGATCTAGACGCAATTTCAATCTATGAAGATGAATCAGCTGAAGGTATTATTTAAATGCCACCCAAACGAGTCCGATTGATAACGTAATTGATTCACTTGACAGCTAGATACTTGTCAAATTTTATTTGTACCATTTCAATTCTCCATATAGCTAGTTCTGATATAAACTGTTAGGCATGATAAATGCTGCTCAGCATACTGTTTGTTTTTTTTTCGTATGTGTATTACTTTAAGCATAAATTGTTTATTAAATAACTCATTAAAAAATTGATAATTTTCTATAACATATTTCCTATATTTTTTTCCAGTTTTATTGGTACGATGTTCCTTAAACGAAAAGGACATATAATAGTTTTTTATTTTTTATTAAAATTCTTTGTTGAAAGGAAAATTTTGCTTCAGTCTCATGTAAATTTAAATCTTTTAAAAAATCAAGTCCATTTATTCAAATGAAAAATGCGCATCTTCGATTTTTTTTTAATGTACCTAAATTCTTTGGTATTGAGCCTAAAATTACTTTTAAGGCCTTACAAATATAATAAATGATGATATCTACAAGTTTCATAGTAATTATGATCCCCTAAAACACTGATTTCTTTTTTAATTATTGGGATTTTAAGTGGTGAAAAACTCTTTTGGCGAAATTCAAGATTTTTCGCCATTTTTCGAACAACGTAGCTCCGTCACATTTTATCGTATGGAACACGAAACAGAACCATTTTATAGAAAAAATTATTTTAAACAAGTTTTGTGTTCACAAAAATACTAAAAAATTCACTGGGAAAGAGCTGTAGGTTAAAAAATAAAACATAGTATTGTCGGGTGAAAATATGATTTTTTTTGTGTTTCTGTACATTTCACCCTTCTTAATGGAATCTATAAGAAACCTATTTTTGATATGTGTATTTTATAGGAAATTAAATTTTCTACAATTTGTAAAATACTACTTTATTGCTAAAATGAAGTCTTATGTGAGTTACGGCGATAGAAAGTCGTTGGAACGTAATATTTTTTCGAAACACTCGATTTTACACCCTTTTTGCTGTTTCTTAGCTCTTTACCTGTTTGTCGTAGAAAAACACTTTTGCTACTGATTTTGAAGAAAATTTTATTTTCTACAACTTTGTGTCGAAAAGTTCTGTTTAAAAATGCTTAGGAAAAAAGTTATGGGCCAAAAACTGGAAAATGGGCTAAATTTCGAACGTTTTTTCAAGATGGCGGAAAAAGCAATAGAACGAGGATGACGAAAACTCACATTTATTACTACCTAGGTGTCTCACACAACATATAAAAAAATCAGCGATACCGGACCTTTTGTATGGTAAACCCCCTTTTTGAGTCTCTATTCACTGGACTATTATCTCTACTGTCACTTAAGATGGGCTGACCTGGTTTACATGGTTTGATATGTGCCATAATACTATAGTTATACGCATTTCAATTTTTTAATAGCTCATGTAAACAACAAGTGAAGATTGGAGTCCAGGGGTTTATTAAAAAAAACTCAAAAAAATTTGGCCTCATCAAATATTGCTTTCTGTGCATACCATGTAAATCTCATTTGAAAAAAAAAATTATTTCTTGTTGATTGTATTTTTAAGTTTGTTGGCATTCACAGACATCATGGATACAAAATGCTGATTAATTTGAATTGAAATTTAATTTTTAACTGAAATGCGTCTTTTACATGTGAAATCTATGACAAAACCTTCAACTTAGTAGATAGGTAGACAAGCAAACAAATAGATGTTAACTTCAAGTTATTGAGACACTTTTTTAAAGAAAAGTATAGAAATGATTCGGGACCTGATTAAAAGTTTGAGTTAGCAGATTATTCGACTAATAGGAAGTCGAGTTAACAAGTTTGACTGTACAAACATTTAAGAAACGTTGAAACTAAAATTTTATTTTTAAGATTTTAATTATTCAGTAAAAAGTCATTATTTTTTTACTAACTGCACCTATAATATTTTTATTGGTACCCAAGTGATTATCTCTACATGATTTAGTAGAATCTCTTTACATCTTTCATTATATATAGTTTATTTATTTATATGAAGGATCTATTTGCAAAACTAAACGTTCTCCAAAGTTATATCTAAGATATAGGGTCTGTTCATTGCTGACTCTTGCTAACCGCAAATTTAATTGGACAAAGTCGCCAATGAATGAAACAAACCTAACAGGGGTTCTAAACAGTGTTCTAAATTACGAGGCGTTATTTACTGTGTTAAAGTTCCGAAAGGAGTCTAAAAATAGGCAGCCGGAATCGATTACATTACAAACCCTAAAAATAATTAATAATTGGAAAATATGAGTCTTGTAACTACCCTCTTCTCATGTCTTTAAAAAAAATCATTATTTTTATTAAATCATTATGTGTAAATCCCTTAAAGTGGTGTCATGTGGTGTTAATTGTTTCTTTTTGTTATAGCTTGGGATTACTTAGGAGGACTGTATCCTACTGATGCATATGGATCTACTTATATTCCTACTGTACAAAAACCTTCAGGTTCATATATTTTTTTTTATCTTTCTAGTTAAATAAACTTAAATGTTTTTAAAACTTTGTAGAAATATTTTTTTCTGATTTTGAATTCAGTTTTAAAGTGATGTATTTGTGGATATTCGCAACGTAGTCAAATAGGTTTTCCTTAGAATATGTGCAATGGGAAACTTAATAAGATTATAACTTGTTAGTTTTTAAATGCAATTATCGCATATTCTAATTACTTTGTTTTAAATAAGATTTTTCGGTTTTCATTTTTAAATATTATTTAATTTGAAAAGGAAGCATGCTTGCAATAATTAAATTTACAGTTTTGAAACTAAAAATGTTTTCTTCTTAATTGACAGCTACTAATGCACCAATTTCTTTTAATTAAAAAAAATGTTCTAATTGTAACAAACTTTCTTCATGTTCTCTTGAGTTTCTGTCCATATTATTCAGTATAAATTTTGATAAAGTAGTGTTTCCAACCATTTAAGCAAAAACTTCACATGCTTTATAGCCTGCAAACACCAAAAATATATGTTGCATCTTGGTTGCGGTGGGTGCCTATTCAGGTGTTGGCTCGTCACCTGACTGTGGTTCTAAAATACGACGCCCGTCGCCAATAGCCCTCGTGCAGCTCTAGTGTGACGAAAATTCAAACCAAACCAAACTAAATATGTTGCATCTAAACTTTTTCTCTAGGTCCAAAGCCATGGCCGCCTAGGAACATAACTGTGGACAAGGGTCCTCTGGGTGTTGTGATTTCATGGCAGCCACCCAAAAATCAGTCAGTTCCTGTCGCTTTTTATTTTGTCGAACATCGGACAGACAATGGGCAGTGGCAGAGATGGGGGCCAATACGCGATGACACTTTCTATCTAGGTAAGGTTTTAGGAATTATGTGTAGTCAGAACTCCATGCAATGAACTTCGATAAAATTAGTTTCAAGAATTAATACTGTTAAATGCCGGCTTGACTTAGTATTTAAATAACTGATTATGTTAGGGTTGATTGACACATTTTGTTGTACTTGCTTGATTATTGAATGAAACTTACTATATTTAAAATTTTAAAATAAATGTACTTTAAAACTGTTCTAGAATATTTTGCTTTATTGAAAATTTAAGTTATTTAGAAAGGTACCATAATTAGCAAATTTTGTTGATAAATTTTGCGTTGATTTTCAGTCATGTTTATTAGAAAAATTAATTGTAACTTGTTTTTTATTAGAATTCGTTGCATATTATGCTGTTTAAATAATCGGCAATAAAAACTAGGTTTCTTTTAAATTATTATTTTATTTTCTAAGAACAACTCTTCACTTTTTTTTAAACAAAAAAATTAAAACTAAATGCTTTCTCTTGTTTTTCTAACTGTGGTAAAACCACAGATAATTTTTTAAGCAACAACTTTCTTCATATTCACATCTCAGACAATTTTCAAGCATGACTAATACATAATTTTTTATGTGAACTTTTCATTAGTTACATCTTTTTTCAGTTCCATCTCTTACTGGGGGCCAAACATATCATTTTCGTGTTTACGCATATTCTATCCTGTCTGTGGGTTCTGCTAGTCAAGAAGTAATTTATCATGCAACAGGTAAATTTGTATAGCAAACTATTATTAAAAAATAACGGAGGCAACTCCCGTCCTTGTTTCAGTTTGCATGGGAAATCACAGTGCCTTAAGTTTATCAACTTTTATTTTATTTTTATAAGAAAGTTCAAGAAGTTTTTTAGGGATATTAGTATACTCTTTTTTTTTGTTTTATCTGGTCCAAATTTTTAAAAAGTGAAATTTAAACTTTTAACCCTTTCAGTCCCAATGACAATTTGGCATCATATTTTAAGATTTTTTTTCTTATTGTCTATAGCCATTTATGATATCAAAGAGCACATCATTCGATTCTTCAAACTTTTTTTTATTAGAAAATATTTGTTATTAATCAAAAAGATGTAAGCCCTATTATTTTTTTTTAAAATTATGATCAGAAACATGAACATGATGATGCCGAATGGCATCACTGGGAATGAAAGTGTTAATTAAAGTTTAAATTTCACTTAATATCCCAAATTTTAATGTCCCCAAGGACCTTCCTGGACTTTCTTATGCAAAACAAAATTGCTAATTGGTAGAAATCTAAGGCAGATAATATCTAAGGCAACCTGCCTCTAAAATTTCCCATTAAACTTAGCACAGGAAATGAAAGAAGAACGGAACATGTTTGACTTCCGCTTAAAACATATATTAATATGTTAGATCTTTAAAAAGAAATAGTTTTGATTTTTAAGTTCTAGTTTCTTTTATTTAAATTTTAAGTTCATAGAGATTCTAAGAGGTTACAAGTTTTTTTGTTAGTAAGTAGTGATAATGGTATTTATTATAAATTATTTTTTTCCCAGGGGACAGTGAATTCCACATCAGGAATCGAGCCATCACTGCAGGAGTGGTTGGTGGCATTTGTTTTTTCATTGCAGCAATCATCCTGTCCATATGTGCCGTAAAGATATGCAACAAAAGAAAAAGAAGGAAAGCAGAAAAAGGTAAATAAAAATACACGTAATTGTGTCTTAAGGGAAATAAATTGGATCTGCTTAATGCTCAAGCTAATCAAAGAAAGGTTTTAGTTTTTGTGTTTCCACATTAATTTATTTTAGTCTTGGAAACTTAAAATAAAATTTATCTGTAACAAACCTAATTGAAATGACACCTATTTTTTAAGTTATATTTATAGTTTGAAAAAATGTATATTTTTTAATTCTTTTTTGTTTATTTAGTGTTACATTTGGAAGTTTCTGAATACAAATTCTTTTTTAATATAAACAAACCTCTTTAAGTTTCAAGGTAAAGTTGTAAATTTTGTAAAATTTCATAATTTTTTAATGTTGTTTTTTACAAATATTTAGCTTACATGATGGTGACATGCTCAGTACCTGAACAAAGAAATGGTGGCCATTCTCATACAGGGTCCCCTCTTCCAATGAAAAAGTATGTACTTAAAAATATTTATAATTTTCTTAACAATTGCTTGCAAACCAGGTTTTTTTTTTACAAATTATATTTTACACAATGCAGGTGCTACTCAGAAAATCTGCAATTTGTTTTAATAATTTTACAACGCTTAAATTTTTGCAACTCTCTCTAGGTATTATTTCGTTCAGGTTAAATAAATCAACAAAGATAAAATATTTTACTTTAGTTTTTCTTTTTCTGAAAAAAAAAAAAACCGTAGTTACATACCACTAAGATATCACAATTTTGTTTACTTAATATTACAAAGTACCCTATTTCAAGCCTGTATTATAGTTGTTCACTCAATATTCTCCAAATAATTTAAATGTGTATGTTTATCAACCAAACACCAGATTTAATTTCTTTTATGCAATTAGTTAAAAGTATTTTTTTATATAGATTTAAAATAGTTTCAATTTAAATTTTAATATACTACTTTTGTTGAAAAAAAATTTCTGTGACATCTTCTTATATTCTACTTTCAATTGTTTATTAACACAAAATATAATTGTGTATGTACCTCAATTCCCAAACCCCATTATCAAAAAATATTTTGGTCCAAATGATTAAAGTTTCCGTTCTCTTTTACTGTTGCTGCGATTTCTAAAGAAGAAAAAAAGGTACGGCATCCATCTTCACTTTGAAGTGTGCTAATGAAAATGCCTCCGAATGTTGAATGTAATTGTGATTACTTACATTAGCTGTTACTTTCACTTATAATTCTGAAAGTTGCATGAAGTTATTTTATTGAAGTTATGTTTTCAAGGAATTTCTCTTTGAAAAGTTTGCATGTAAAATAGTTTACATGTGATAATTATTTTTAGAGGCATGTAAAGAATGCATTTATTAATTCAAGTTTTGTTTTAAGATATATTCTTTCAGTAAAAACCATTCAATGGAAATAATTGTATGGTTATCTCAGTGTAATAATGTATAGCATGCAAAGATTGAATTAGTTATTCTATTGAAATATTTGTGAACTTGTAACGCTTTTCTGTTTTCAGAATTGTTTTGTTTCTTAGTTGTAGGATTTTGCTGTTTGCAGTGGATTGTCCTAGTGAATGAATGGTAAAATGAATTCAATTGAATAAATGAATTCACATACTTTATCTAATGTCTCTATTTTCCCCTGCACAGAAACGAAGAAGGCGGAGTACAGAGTATAAAGTTCCCATCTCTGGCAAGCTTAGGTAGAATAGGCGTAGCAACGAACCCAAAGGATCGCATCCGGACTTTCCACGGGTGGCCCGTTCACCTGCGACACCCTCGGACTGCCCGCTACAACATCCAGATGGAATATTCCCAACCTCTCGGATGGATCAGCCGCTCGGCCGACGGCAAGTTTGTCCTCCGCGGTGGCAACAACATCGACGACGAAGAAGGAGGGTTCCCCACCAGAGCGGTGGTCCCTGTCATTCCGTCCAACCATGCAGGGGCCAGGGGCAGTGTCCGTAGCGACGGCAGCGGGCAGAGCAGCCACCACATGCACCAGCCCTACCTGACACCTTCGCGGTTCCACACGAGCAGCCCCGGACTCGGAGGGTCGGGCTTCTTCGCTGAGGACATCAGCTCCGTGCGGCAGCCCTCCTCGGTGGAACGCTCCTTCCCGAGCACCGTGTCCACCAGCCACCTGACGCCGCCCTCGTTCCCCATGCACTTCCGACCCATCCACCGGGCGCAGGACGTCGCGGCTGCACCACCGAGCTGGATTCTCCACCAGCAGGTCCCGCTGGATGCTCCGCGGTGGCCCGGTGGGAGGCACTGGCTGCCGGTCCAGGCATACCCGGGTCCGCCTCGCTTCTACCCGCTGAGGCCGAGGGGATTCATCATGCCCCCGCTCGCCAAACAGCGGATGTCCCCGTTGGCCACGAGCAGTCCACCCCACTGGGAGCCACCTCCTGAGAGTGACAGCAGTGGGAGTGACGTCCAGCAGGTGACGTACACACGGGACCGACTCCTGGGTGCCGTAGAGCGGGCGAGGAGTGCGGCCGCATACCACCGCCAGCTCCACGGGATGGAGCTGTTCCCGGAGGCGGACGGTTCATCCCACCGCCGGCTGGTCACTCCGAGCCGGACCAGCAGTGGCAGCTCGGGGCACGGTAGTAAGGCTGCCTCCCTCGCCCACTCCAGCCTCCAAGGGGAACTGGAGGTGAACAATCGCAGCGGCAGCAGCAGTGGTTTCGTCAGCCGCAACCACTCGGCCGCCTTTGCCTCTGCCTCTTTGACCCCAAATGGTGTGCACACTATGCCACACCACAACATTGGTTCGTCGCTGTTCGAGGCTGACTCCCCGCACTCGGAACCTGCAATCATGGACGGGTTCACCCGGAGTCGTAATCGTCCCGGTGGGTGGAGTGAGCGGGGCCTCAGTGACAGCGAGTTGTGTGGCGGGCTCTATCCGGCGGGTCCCGGCAAATACGAGAACACCGAAGCCCGCTGTGCTGCCTTGAAAGAGGAGTTTCTTCGTTTCAGGCAGAGGCAGCGAGAGCGGCAGAGGTCCATAGAACTGGAGAGTACTTGTTGATGATTGCCAAATTGTGAAGGGGAGCATTCACGAAATAGGCTGTAAAAGGTATAGAAATTTTTAACCTATTACACATTATATTAAATGTAGCATACATCCATATATGCTATTATGGATATATGCTACATAGTCTTAACTATCTGCAGATACAGGTATTAACAATGGGATTTGGAAGTTTTTTGAACTTCAGTAGTATTAAAATGCTTCAGTGGGATATAGCTTCCACTTATATAGTAATAATTCTGAGAAGAAGCAAGTGTCTGTTTTAAATGAACTAAATTTAAATAGAAATACTCATTGCACATATAGTAAGCTATTTTACTTCTGTTCGTCTTTTAATTTAAATAAATGAACCCTTTCAACTCTAATTTTACTACATTTTTCTTTTTACTGCATATTTTCTGAATGCTCCTGATGTTATTTGTTCATTCGGGCTGCACAGAGACCTTTTTATAGTGCAATAAGTTGACCCATACTTCCTCTTAAGATATGTTATGTATTAATGTGTGGTTAGTGTTTTATATTGTTGAAACATTTTCATTTCTTTTTGTGTGTGAAAGGTATTTATCGTGTTTTGTGAAAATGAAAATGTTAAAAGGTTAGCGTAATATCATCCCTGCAGTGTTTCATATTTACATATCTGAATGTTTTTATTGCACAAGTGTATGTTAATGTATAGGTATTATTGTAATTGCAATTACATTGTCCTTATAAAGTCTATATATGAATCTGAAAATTAAAAAGCACCTACTCAGCGGTAATTCCGAAACTATTCTTTTAAAAAATATCGGATGTTGTAGTTGCCAATATTATTTTTATATTGTACAAATTTTACATAGTTGGCTTTAAGAGAGTTTATACAAAAAGAATACACTTACCATTGTTAAAAAAAATAAATTGCTTGATTTTGAAGTTGGGAAAAATATTTTTAAAATCTGCCATTAAAAAAGTATTTTAAAATGAAATTAAATGACAGGAATTTTGTAAATTTTAGGTTGTGGTATTTACTGATCAAGGCTATTAAACTAAAAAAAAATTGCCAAGAATGTGCAATTTAAAAAAAAAAAAAAATATCATCTCTCTATTACTAAGAAATATTGTTAATGACTCCAAGTTTTCTGCAAACCATTTCTAGTCAGAGTAGTATTAACTAAATTAGCTTTTTATGTCCTTATATAATGATTTTATATTTTCTGGTATATACTTTTTGGAAAATTTTAACAATGACGTATTTAAGTAATTATGTATCTCATTACATAACTCCAAATTATTTTGTGGTTTATTCTTATTGATTTTCCAACACTATTACACCCAAATTGCTTAAAATGCAATTTATATAAATTACTATAATCTTTGTCAAGTATTTCTATAATTTTCAATGTTAAGTCAGTAAAATAACCAGTGCTTAGCAGCCTCTAACAAATGTTTTATATTATTAAAATAAAATTCCACGACTAGGGAGGTTTGCTTTCTACTTCCAAAAAAACTATGATACCTAATAATTTTCATACAAATATGGGAACAAAAAAAAAATTAAAATTCTTACATTACATCTTCTTCCATTGATATTGTCGCTTCTACAATTAAACCTGAAAAAGTTTTGAAACTTTTAATAATTTTATGAAATAAAGTATTATCAATTTGCAATGTACATAAATTTGGAATGGACCAGTAACAAAAAGGCCTAACAAAGCAAGGTTAAAAGCAAATCAAATAATTCAGTAACCCCTTGCTGTATTGTGTCTCATCATGTTACTTACGCATGTAGTAGATATACATTCTTCTTTTTTTACATGTTATTTCTTTATTTTTTCTTAACTAAAATTGTCAAACTTATAAGTGCTTGCATTATCAATTTCACAAGGTAGAGCAGCCTATATTAGCATGAAAAGCATTTTTACAAGAAAATGCTATTCAAACACAGCTTACATGCATAGTAGTAAGTAATAAAATAGCCTTTTCCATTATTTTATAGTCTCTATACATGCACACACAATTTATCAAATCACACTTTTTTCTCTCTCGAAAATCACAAAGCAAGGGGTTACGATCTAAAGTATTATATTAATTTACCTTTCCCACATAAGGTTTTCTTAGGTAACACTTGCACTAATATCGATTACCACTATTTTATCTTTCATTAGATAAGCCAGACCCTGTTTGTGAACTATAGTTAGTTACTGAATATACTGTACGAGTACCCAATACATACTGACAATCTTTGATGTGACATATTGTTGTAGTTTTGAGATTGATTAGTGAGTCCTTTGCCTTAGTATATATTACTATATCATCAGTGAAATCCTTGTTAGTTAAATCTATTTTAAAGATATGGTGTTTATCATAGATATCTAGTGTGTTTTGGCTTTGCTTATGTATATCAAAAATGTCCTTTTTCATGTATAGTTGTACATAGAAATGTACATAAAATTATTTTAAAACAGTGATGTGACGTTGATTGTATATTTCTTAGGAAATATAATGTTATGGTTAAAACCTGGAATCAGTTAAAAACTAGTTTTTCTAGTTAAAACTTGATTATAAGAATGCTCATTTATTAATTTATTTTTCATTTATTAGCAATCATTTTTGTGAATTAGTCCTAAATTATTTGCATATACTCATTCAACTCTATAAATTTAATTTAATTAACTAGTTAAATTGGGTTTTAACTGAACTTCCGGTGTCTAAAGTAAAATTGTAATTTTAGCTGTTAAGTGACTTTTTACTCACTGCCAACATTTAGGAGAAATGTTATTTCTGTAGTGCTTTTTTATTTTTGGTTTTTATTCATCTCTTTTGTGTGAAGTCTTTACTTAAAATATTAAAGTGACAATTATGTGACCATCACAATTTAATCTTGGTTTTCAAAGTTGAATTTTTGTTCTATTACACTTTCTTATATCAAAACGCAAAACATGTTTTATACTTATGCCAAAACTACTTTCTTGAACTATTGTCACTGTTAGATTTTAAAGTACTATTGACTTGTTGATTAGACCAACTACTTATTCACACTGACTGCTTGATTAGAGAAAAATAGGCTACTTATTATTACTTAATGAAAATATATTAATTACTATATCATACTTAATGAATGATTTTACTGCCTAACCTTACAGTTCAGTGGTTTCCATCCTAATTTATTGTTTCTATTCTTTATTTTTAATTGATTTATTTCTAAAAATAATATTAATGAGACAAATATTTGGATAATAGAGATAAATTCATTCATATTTATTACAAAATGTTATGCATTCATCTGGGTCTATGCTGTCCTTACACATTCCTTATCAGATCGTCCCCCCCCCCCCTTTTTTTTTTCCAAGTTTAATTTTTTTCTCATTATATGAAGCTTTATTTTAGATGCATGCAACAACAAAAAGTTGCTTTTAAAATTTGAGTATTGAATTGTTTTTAAAGCATAAGCATAATTTTTAAATGATTAAATTTACTTAAAAATATATTGTATTTGTAATTGACAGTTAACATACTTCCATTCATTTTATATTCAATCGAGTGTTTATCGTAAGATAATTATCCTTCTTATTTAATATCGGACTAAGAAATACCATTGTAAGTGGTCGTTTAAAACTTAGTTTTCATTACTGTATTTGTCATAAGAACAAGTAGTATGCAAACCCCATAAAATGCTATTTACAAATAACATTTTAAAAAATAGCAAATTCTATGTTAACCTCAATGATATTTTATATATCTACTGTAGTTTGTTACATGATTGTCACTATAATACTTATGAAAGTTTCTCTATATTTCCCTCAGAAAGATATCTTAGTGTTTAATCAAGTACAAAATCTTTCATTTGAGGAAAAATGTTATGCATTAGTTCAATTGCATTTCAATTGATTTTTTTTATTTTGTTAAACAATATCAATACAAGCATGACAACATAAAAAAGTGTAAAAAGTCAATGACAAATTTCAACTATCAAACTGTACAGTTTTTAAATTAAATATCATATTTGCATCCATATTTTAGCTTTAAAGTTTTATAAAATGCTATGTCGTGATGTGCTTCCAACAATTATTATATTATCAATTTACCTTTGCATTTCGAGTGTGTAAAATTTAAAAGTAAAAAAGATATTGAATAGCATTTTTTCAAACTGTTTACATTTTACAAAACTTTCATTTTTTAATTTTATTTTATTATTTTATTTTTGTTACCAATTTTATGCAATCGAGTTTATTTATATTTTATCTCATTTATTTGCTGCATTATTTAATGAATCTCATTTTAATATTTTATGCGTGTTATTTTATGTATTATACAAAAACTCTTTTTAAACTATTGAATGTATATTTACTAAATTATTTATTATTTTCAGTGATTTTTCGCACAAAGTTTATGTAACTGCGCCATATGATGAATTTTTATAATATTTTGGCTGTATAGTTATATTTGTATGCATGTATAATGAATTTGTTTAATGTTTTAGTTCGAAACTTAACTGTGTAAATTTATACATAGTAAAACCTGGACTGCCTGCTTATCATTATTGTGGTGAACTGGATATCTTGATATTTGGCAATGGTAATGTAATTGTTTCCGGCTGCCTTTATTTATAGCCTCCTTTTGGAACTTTAACACAGCCAATAACGCCTTGTAATTTAGAACCCTGGTCGAGTCCCCACAGATTTAACGAGCACGTCTGTCCCAGTGTACTCGGGCCCATCCAACACAAGTTGGATTTTTCTACTCTTTCCAGTACAGAGATCCGATTTATAGGATGACTGGCAGTATTAGGTGGGATTCGAACTTGAGAAGGTGGAATTCTGAGGCTGATGCCTTAACCACTTGGCAATGGTTTTAAAAAAGATTTTTTATCCCTCTTTTTTAAGAATATTTTGATTTTGAAATGGTTACCTGACAGTTCTCTTATGCGAGTTCTAGTGCAACTTTAATGTAACATAGTCTTGACATTTCTGCAAAGATGAAACCAGTGATAGTTAAAATACTATTGCTAGTATATATGATTAATTAGTTAGATAAATCGAGATCTGAACTTGTAATGAAAAGCATTGTTACAGCCTGAATTTATCTTTTTAATTTATATTTTTACATCAATTGGTGTTTTATATTCTGCAGGGTTATTTTTTTAAAACTTTTTTAACTTTAAAAAAAAAATTCAAAATAATTCAGTTATTTTCATGTCTTGACACGTTATGTTTGCAATATTTGCCTACAATCGGTAGTTATAAAATTTTGTGTTTCTACTTGACATCTGAAATAGCTAAAAACACCTTTCAATGCTTATTTTGTTATGAATATTGAGTAGCTGAAAAATGCTCATTATGTGTCAGATTTAAAACATTCTTTAAAAGCAGTAATTTAAGTGGGCTATATTTGTATTCATAGTTCTATCTATTTAACGACAACTAGTTAACAAAATAGAATGTTTTATCTCGTTTTTGTGCTTTCATCCCTTGTTAAACTTAAATTGATCACCCCATCTAACTGTATGTTAATAATAAGCAACTAATGTTTTTTTACATATAATCTAGAGTTAGATTTTTGTCAAATACCAGTGTCCAGCTTTCCTTGTTAAGTTTCAGGCCAGTTCACGTTTTACTGCTAGTTGCGTTTCATGTCTTAACTACTCCCTGTTAGGGATGATATAGCTGCTATCGGAGGATTCGGTAAACTGCAATCGCCTATGCAATCCTATACAGCAATAAAGTGAATGTTAGGGTCCTATTAATTAGAGTTGTTCTGCTCAACGGAGAGATTCGACTAGTTTCTGTGCAGCCCTTTTATCATAGTCGTTCGAATCCATCATGTGTCATATCACACACACACACACCAGCTGAATTTATATATTGCACATTCCTGCATTCGCATTCCATGTGTAGAGAGAATGGCTGCCAAGGAACAATTAAAATGTTTTCCTTTTATAAGGCGGTTCCACATCAGGACTCTGTTATTCGTAAGCAGAAGTTTTTTGTTGCTGTGATTGGTGGTTTAAGGGTGCTCATCACCCCTATTCCCCGTCCTCCTTCGATCGGGCTTGCTAATGGTAAATCTATGGGTTGAAAATGGTTTTTGTTCCCAAAAAAAGCAATGAAATTATAGGAATATTTTTATGCGGTTTTTTTTTAATTCTTAAAACTCCAATAAAGTTGTGCTTTTAAAGGTTATTTTTTTTAAAACGTTATTTACCTTTTTTAATAGGAAAAAATTTAAATTAAAAAAAATTAAATAACGTTGTTTTTTTTTAAAAAATAACCTCTATAAGCACAACTTTATTGGAGTTTTATGAATTTTAAAAAAAACCCGCATCAAAATATTCCTATAATTTCATTGCTTTTTTTTGGAACAAAAACCATTTTTTCTCCATAGACTTACCATTAGCAAGCCCGATCGAAGGAGGACGGGGAATAGGGGTGATGAGCACCCTTAAGGTTACAGACCTGAAAAAAACCAATAACAGCTGGCTAAAAAACGATTGTAGTTACGAATTGCGTAGTCTAATTGAGAGTTTAGAAGAAGATGGAGATTGTTTCTTGAACAAAACCGGTGTGGAAAGTGAAGCCATTTATCGCCTTGTTAGAAAGCCCAAACAAACGCTCTCGGCGAAGTATTTGGAGCTATTCTACAGTGGAATTTGCATAGGACAACATCGACTTGGTCCCCGATAAAAACTATAATTACAACGCTCCTTCCTTTCCTATAAAGGGAATTACTACCATCTTGTTAAAATTCCGATCTCATGCCAGGACTGTGCAAACAGTCATTTTTTGAGTTTTAATTAACGCTTTTTAAACAATGAAATAATGCATTTCAGAGTAAGCCATACCTTGTCCATCTAGAATGCGAGCTTTGAAGGCATTTTCGCCCTCCATTCCCGCATGTGGTTTTCTTCGAAACAATGCAGCATGTTTTTCCCCCACCTTACTTGCGTTTGAACTGTTCGGATTGTTAACCTCGCGACAGAACCTCAAACGTGTTAGGTTTAGAAAAGCGAAGCTCCCCCCCCGTTTCCTAGAAAACCAAGCGAAGGGATGGGGGAAGAAAGTCTTTTCAAGGCTCGCATAGGAGGATACGTTTATTTGCGTGAAGCATCTTCATCTTCTTTTTAACTCTATGTTTCCACATCTGGACTCTCTGACATTCGTAACTAGAAGGGTTTTTATTTTACTGTGATTGGTGGTTAAAGGTTGCAGACCTGAAATAACCAATTACAGCTGACTGAGAAAACGGTTGTATTGTAGTTACGAATGGCGGACTTTTGTGTGTGAACGCCTTTATTATTTTCTGGGGACGTTTTAGCAGGTAGGCCCAGAAAAAACCGAAAATTTGATAAAAACATTTTTAAATTATAAAAAAAAGAATTCATACAGCTGAAGTACTAAAGCTATGAAAATCTGTACCAAATATTGTTCATTTAGTTAAAATTATATGTAAAACTTGTTTACTATTATTTGTCTTGCATCTCAATTGGTACCGAAAATATGACAGTAATGTATAAAAACAACTGCGATTGTTTCAATTGATGTTAAATATCTACTTAATGTGAGAATTTAAAATATGAAAGTAAGGTAAATTTCGAAACACATTTACATTGCTAATTGTTAAACATGTAGTTTATCAATTTCCAAATTCATTTTAAGGGATTTTTCGGCCATTTCGGGCCTACCTGAAATAAAAACTTTAAAACCGTTCCTGATTTTTTTTTCCGGTACAAATTTTTGTTTATCCCTCTTTTGGGGTGTTGTCTTTTCCAGCACTGGGGAAAAGGAGGTCGGTTTTTAGTCTTGTTGTGTTCTTCCAATTTATTGTTACTTTTTATTTTTTAAATGTTCTTTTTTTACTATAGTTGTTTTAGACACTACCTTAATCTATGTTATTTGGTTAACGAAGTATTAAAAGTTGTAGTATAAGTTATTTGGTAAGAAAATAAAAACAAAACTTTTCACATTTGGTGTTTTTCTTTCATGTGTTGCGTTTTGCTGATTTATGGAATAAGAAATCGTTAAGTATGCATAACTTAACCCACCTGAGTTCAAATCAAATGAGCAAAAGTGTGAAATTGTTTACTCTTCATGAAATATTAAGTTAACCTTTAATGCATGAATTTTTTTCATCCCGAAAAAATATATTTGTATCTTTAATACTCATATGCATTAAGGGAAAAATAATGAAAATAAAATTAACTGTATTGGAATTTAAATAATTTCAATTTTTAAAACTTTTGCCATATGGCAAAAACCAACTACAAGATTCCAATTTTGATAAGAATGACTAAAAAACTACTCAGCATATTTTAAAACAACCTTCTTGAACTATCTGGATGCACGGCAGTGCATCGCCAAGTTCATAACGAAGGCGGCACTGACTATCCTTTACTGGGACCATTTCGGCATAATTTTGGAGACCCAGTTCTTTTCTTCTACGCACTTTAGATTCGAGTTTAGACTTTTTTCTGGGTGTCCTAGTGAGACTTAACCTAGAAAAAAATTTCCAGCGTTCGAAATTCATTTAAGCCAGAGATAAATGAACCAGAAAAACGACAAATATGTCCCTCACTGACTGACTCACTCACTGACGGGCGATCATAATGTTTAGGTACAACGGCTTGTTATGGAGTTACGAAAATTGGAACACTTATAGAATAGAGCATGCATATAACAGGAAAAATCCGAAATTCGAAGATTTTACCCGGGGTTGGGCGTAAACTGATTGGCGCCCTTTTTCATAAGCAGTTGCAATGCTCTCCATACGCTGATATACCAGCGGCGATTAAACGTCGTCGCCAACAATTCAAATAGTTATTTTCCTTCAGATACGTTAAAGGTTTTCATGTGTGGGATTTAGCACACGATATTACTAATTTAATGTGTCAACCTGAGCTGGCAACCAGCACCATGTTTTATAAAGAGCCATTGGTTGTTTGGAGGTAGGATTAACATCGCACAAGGGCTACATATGAGTAATGGTTGGAACCAATGCTTCACAACGGGCAAATGTTTTTTTTTAAGGATTTTGCTTGCAGTAACGTTGTACTAGAGCTACATAAGGGTTATTGGCGGCGATTCTCGTATTTTTTAAATCGTGGTCAAGTGACGATTTCTTGAACAGAATCTTTCAAACAGTACCATCGGATTTAAAAAAAATATTTTTTTTGTTTGAAAGAAATGACATATATCAAAGGCTTGACCTATGTTTTATATTTTTTGTCCGTCTGTCTGTACGCTTTTTCGTCCGTATGTTCTTTATAAGACGGTCTGTCATATTTCCGGTTCTAATCGTCCGATTTCAATTATTATTTTTTTTTTGTTAGAAAGGTATGGCATCAGAGACCTGTATTTCATACCTTGTGTCCGCCCGTCTGTACGCAGAGACATAACATAGAGTGGACTGCGCATTAATAGTAAAGCAGCTTAGGGATGGAAAACCAAAACCGGTTTTCAAAAAACCGGTGGTCCCAGTTTTTACTGAAAACCGGTTTTTTTGTATGAGGCCCTTTGGAACCGAAAACCGGTTTTTTAGGGAAAAACCGATGGAAAATGGAAAACCGTTTTTTTCTGGAAAACCGCCATCCCTTGCAGATTAGCATTATGTCCTGAACATCATAAATCGCCAAGAGGGGAAAGGTTGCTACATATGGCAACTTAACGCTACCGTTTCGTTACGAACTATTCCAAATTGTCGCCAGACCTGAATATCAGCTAGCAAACCGAAGTGGAGACTACCATCAATACCCAAGTCACGTGGGTTTCTACCAATCACGGCAGCTTGAATTTTTTTTAATGTTTTTGTAGACGATTTTTTGAGCATTGTTGGTATTTTTCTCTTTTGGCTTTTATAATAAATATTTAATTACATTCTTTTAATCTCTGAGCATGAATCGTGAATGTTGTACTCTTAATTCAGTAACGTTTTGTGCAAGATGCCAAATGCTTGTGAATTCCTAATTGTAAAGAGGGGTATAAAAAAGGATTAGTCACACTTCACGGGTAAAATTTATTTAGTTCTGCATACTTTTAGTAATTGTGTGTTCTTCATAAACTATAATTTCTATCGAGGGAATTTATTCTAAAAGCTCTTTTATACTGAAGAATCATATCCATGATTAAATCAACATTGTTAGAACTCTAATTATAATAAATATTTTGGGTCAAGTCAATTAAATTAATGGTCTGAACATTAGACAGCTTAGAAGTAGAATATTTTTTTACAATTTGGTCAAAACGAAACCTGTTTTTGCAATCGTGTTTGAGTTATTTATATTTAAGAAGTAGAGCATTTGCTGAATTTGGAATATATTGATGTGTTTTAGAAAGTTGATTTATTCCAGGTGAAATAAAGGAAGAAGCAATATTTAAAAAAAAAAAAATGATTTTTTTTTTTAAATCGGACCGTTAGAACGAAAGTTATAGAGACGGCAGAAAATGTTCACCATGTCAATTACCAACTTATATTACAGCAACACTCTACATAAACCTACTAATGTTCTTTTAAATTAATTTTTAATAAAGAGTCCACATTCAATTGTTCAAGTAATCTTAAATAGACTCACAAAATCAAAGAAATAATCTGATATCTATTAAGAGGATCTTAAAATACTAGCGATTCATCCTTGCTCCTTTCCAAGCTTCTTTATCATAACATTAGATTGTCGGCCTCTGTGTTCAGGTCGTTGTGGAAAAACTCGCCAAATGGTAAACTCGCCATAGATGCGAGCCAAACGCGACACAGTCATGTGACTGTGTAAGTTAGATGTTTAGGACACTTTAGGTTTGCCAAATGCCAATGCGCAGTCCACTCTATGTTATGTCTCTGTCTGTACGTTTTTCGGTCCGTCTGTCAATCTCCTTTATAAGCGGTCTGACATATTTTCGTTTTTAACCGTCCGATTTTAAAAATTCTTTTTTTGTTAGAAAGAAATGATATCGGAGACCTATATTTCATACTCTCTGACCGTCTGTCTGTACGCTTTTCTGTCCGTCTGTCCTTTATAAGACGGTCTGTCATAATTTCGGTTCTAATATCGTCTGATTTTAAAAAATCTTTTTTTTATAAAGTTATGGCATCATATTTCATACTTTGTGTCCGTCTGTCGGTACGTTTTTCTGTCCGTCTGTCAATCTGTCCTTTATAAGAAGGTCTGTCATATTTTCGGTTCTAACCGCTCGATTTTAAAAATTATTTTTTTGTTCGAAAGGTATGACATCAAACACCTATATTTCAAACTTTTTGATTTTTTGTCTGTACTTTTTTCTGTCCGTCTGTCCTTTATAAAACAGTCTGTCATTCTTTCGGTTCTAATCGTCCACTTTTAAAAATTCTTTTTTTTTTGTTGGAAAGGCATGCTTATAAAAGTTTAAATTACAACTAAATGTTGTGTTTGGCTATTTTTTTCTAAGGTGTATAAATTTTGTGTGGAAGCAGTTCCAGGTGACAGTTACTATTACAAACCTACTTGTTATTCTCTAAGAATTTCGGTGAGTATTAAAGTGACAGGACATCAGTAGGCTATTTTAGGTCTTTTGGAACTTCTTGTTTAAAAAGCAGTCAGAGCAGGAAATAATTTCACTATAGATATTGTTTGGTTTTAGCTCTAGTGCGACGTTAATTCAATTGTTGTTACAAAATATACTTAAAAAGTTATAAACTATTTTTACTGCTTGTTTCCACCAATATATATTTCTTTTAAACAGGAATTGTAAATATTGTACTCGCCGCAGTGTAAATCTCCATCCTATGTTTATTTTATTAGGATACTGCCTATTCACTAAACACATTATTCATTATACTTCACTATGTGTTCCCACTTACAAAAAGAAGTGAAATCCCGACAAAAACATCTCTGTAAAAGAGGGCCAAGTTCTTTTTTTAAAAAAAAGGTCTGGCCTACAAAAGAAGTGAAATCAACAAAAATACCAAGTTCAATGGAATTTGCTGAGTTTAAGTTCTAGAAAAAATTAAGCCTGGACAACCAAAGATTTGAAAACAAAAAAGGATCAAGTTCAATAGAAGTTGATGAGGTTATAAACCCCAAAACATTTTGTTTTAAGATGCAGCTTAGGTCTAACACATTCTTACTAGCTGTTTGTGTAACTTGGCCAATACGCATCGTGAATATGGAGTTGAACCCTTCGTACCTGGTTGAATTTCACCTCGGGGCGTTTGAGTAAGTCTGTATTTGATTTATCCTCAGTTAAGTGGTGAATGACACGCACCTCTCGGGTGGAAAGGGGTAAAATAGTAGTCGTACCACATGCGTTGGCGTTGCAGGTAAATAATAAAAATAAAAACGTTTGCTTTTGTTGCCAGGATTACCATCACACTTAGTTGGTGATACTTATCTGAATGAACATTAAGCTGTTTGCAACTGTTGAAGCGTTTTAATAAGGTAATCGTTCTATTTCCTTCAAAGAAAGTAAGAAAGAGTAATCAAAGCTCCATATATTATAGTAAAGCTTAGCGGTTTTACTACAAGATTCAAGCATTGGAAAACGAGATGCTACATTTACTTACGTGATCTAAAGAAATGCTCCAATCTCCATCGACTATTGTATTGATCTATTTAAAATTTTTAAAACATTTTTTTTAAATTTTATTTTACTTGATTATCAATAAGGTTTCAGCTGAATAAGGAGAAAGACATGTTTTTTCAATTGCAAATAGCATTTATTAATATAAAAACACTAACAGAAATGTAATAATCTCGAACATATATATACATAAAACTACATAATACAAACTAACTAAATGTGTCAACTTTATAGTTCATTATTAAAACACCACAGCACATTATTGTTCTATAGATATACAACATATAGCCATCACCACGCAGAATACCACTAGGATTAACCATTTGATTAACTAGGGATAAATCAAATACAGACTTACTCAAACGCCCCGAGGTGAAATTCAACCAGGTACGAAGGGTTCAACTCCATATTCACGATGCGTATTGGCCAAGTTACACAAACAGCTAGTAAGAATGTGTTAGACCTAAGCTGCATCTTAAAACAAAATGTTTTGGGGTTTATAACCTCATCAACTTCTATTGAACTTGATCCTTTTTTGTTTTCAAATCTTTGGTTGTCCAGGCTTAATTTTTTCTAGAACTTAAACTCAGCAAATTCCATTCAACTTGGTATTTTTGTTGATTTCACTTCTTTTGTAGGCCAGACCTTTTTTTTAAAAAAGAACTTGGCCCTCTTTTACAGAGATGTTTTTGTCGGGATAATTAATTTTTCAAAACAATTTATTTGTATTTAGTACTTATTAAACTTTGAATATCGCCAAAAACGTAATTTCACAACAGTTAATAACTTTACTCCTTAATTTTGAATGCAATTTTACTACTGTCATCTATGAGGGTTATTAGTAACTAAAACTTCAAAATGGAATGTAATAGAGGAAAAAAAATCACAGATTTGTTGAGAGGGAGCTCTACTTTAATAGAATAAAGTGGATTATGTTACTTGTTGCCATATGGCAACAGTATGCATTAGTGGGTTAAATGTCATCATTTTCATTTTAAAGGAGAATAAAAAATATATGAAGTGTCTAGTTGAAAAACTTAATTCTACAAAGTTCAACTAAACTGTAGGAATCTAAGATCGTCCAAAGTCGAATGAAATTGCCGCGCCAGACTTGTTTTCTCTGCATGGGTTTAAAATTTAAATGTTTAGCTGAAAACTTATATATTTTTAAAATTTTCTTTATCTTTATTTCATTGACAGAGGATAATAAATGCCTCTTTCATACTTAAAATTTTTAAATTTAGTAAAATTAAGCAATTTTTTTAAAAATCATGTGTTGTTGTGAAACCTAACATTCAAGTTACACGTCTGAATCCCTCAGTTTATACGTCTGAATCCCTCAGAAGGTTTTAAAAAAGTGAAATGAAATTAGGCTAAAATTAAGACGAACAATATATCAAATAATCATAAGTACGACAAGGGGGAAAAAAGCTTATGGACGTGCAAAATGTTTGAATTGAACACATCAAAAGCACTAGAAGTTTTAAACCTTAACAATTTATTCAGAAAGTTATGGAATTTACATCCATTACTAAATTGTTGTGGTTGTGTTGTTAGACAAACCAACAATCCACTGACTGATACTATATTCTTTTTTCAGCAGTTTAATTTTGCTTTTTAAACTTTTAATATCTATAACCATTTCGCAACGCATTTTCTTCCGATTCCGTCATATGTTCGATGTCTCATTAATGGTTATCATTCGAGTAACACTTAAAAACACCTGTATTGTTCTTAAATATAAGTGTTTTTCAAGTTATTGTTTGTTTAGTGTGTTTACTTAGTGGATTTGTTTCCCAAGAAGGAACACTTGTGGAAAAACTTATGATTGAGAACCAATTGGGACACGTTCTCTCTTATATTTTGATTCCGTTATAGAAGATTGAGATGGCATATCTCTTCAGATTATCTGAAGAATCGAAATATAACATTGACATAAAAATACAGATAACTACCCTTCAGGCTCTGACGTACTACAAATTAGGATACATTTTTATATCACTGAGTTCGACTAATTTTCAACCTTCAAAAATAATGATGATAATAATAAAAGAGTCGAAAGTAATAAATGTAATGAATATTTAAAAACCTTTTCTACATTTGTAAAATGCAATAATAATTATTAAACTAAGTAAATTATTTAATTAAATTTATAAAACTTAATTTTTTGAGTGTGTGGTAATTGGAAAGACAACAGAACAAGGTACAAAAATACGTTTGAAAAAGAGATGATTTTCTCCATGTAACTTCTCTAGTGTGATGTTAGTTCATCCAAACCTATCTCCAGAAGTAACCTTATTCTTTAAGTAAAAACAATATTGATGGTATCACTTCTAATCAAACTCTTAAACTTACCTATATCGCACAAGCGGTACTCGAAAACTTAAGGGTCGCACCAAAGATGTTCGTTTGATTAAATATCATCTCCAGGTGCTTGACGATTCCACCAAGAAGTATTTATTTTCCCCCACTAAATAAATTTTACAACGAGATAATAAACACACCAAGTAAAACACTTCTCTTAAGTTAAAGAGACATCTTGAAGAATGTTTATTTTATATTTGTTATCCCAAGGTGAAAAGACAACAATAAGGCTAAATCAATATCAGTTTGTTTTACAGACAAAAATTTATCTTAAACTCTATCTTCGATTTTTTTTTATAAAAAACACGAATCCTGTAAGTATTGGGGAAATAAGGTGAACTGGACTTGATAAATCGCAAGTGCACTCAAGACACATCGCCTTGGATTCATCTGTTGGATAGATAAAAAGAAGCCGCCCCTGTGGCACAATCGTTAAGACTCTAGCCTTTGGAGCTGCTGGGGTCGGGTTCGAATCCCGGTCTGACATGGATGTTTGTGACCGTCAATAAATGTTGTTATTTGTCTATGTGTTATTCATTTCTTTGTGACTGTAAAAATTCTTTCTGTGTCTGTCCCACTTGACGAAAGCTTATAAGCGGTTCTCTGAACAAGCACACAAGCTGGAATATATATGTACCATACCATACCATACCATACCATAAAAAGAATACAAATATGTTTATTAAAAAAAAGTAGGGGAAACTAGGGACACATAAGCCAATTGCAGTTTTTTTTTCTTGGAACTTTTTTTTTGAATGTGTAAATGTAGCCAATTTGTACTTTATAAAGTATTACACAATATGTATCAGTATTTTTCGGTAGTATTAACTGCAATAATAGTAAAATATAAATTATTTAAAGCTTCAGTTTTGGTTCTGTTATACAAATGTTTAATTATACATGGCCCCTAACCCATAATACATTTGGTAGAATGAGTTGAAATTATTATAATACTTTTACAAGATAACAAAACTAGCATTATATAAAGTTAATATCAATTTTTATTTTTTGTCAGACAAAATTATTTCTTATAATTTGTATCACATTAATTATTCTTATATTAGCGATCTAGTTAAATTTAAACGTAAAGTATGAATAAATACAAAACTAGAGATTCTTTAATTTTGCAGAGAAGACACAAGTGGTTGAAGAATAGCTTTCTATTTTATCAATATTAGCATATTATCCATTTCAGGCCATTTAAAGCATTTCCAATTGATACTTTTTCTAAACTGAATTGTCAGAATTTTTTTTCTCTTATACCTTCGAACAAATCTTCATACATTACGTTTTCCCAGCATTTGGTAAGAATCCAGTCATTTACTTTCGGAACTCCCGTGATTTCTGATTTCGGCCTATTTTTTTTACATACTTGGTTCATGTATCCCTAATTGACCTGGGTCAAGTTATCCCTAGTTGCACTTTTTTCGCTTAACCCCAAAACAAAGTAATTTGTAACTAAATACAATAACACTATTATGCAAGTAATTGTAACTAGAAGCATGAACAAACCAGGTAACTAATTGAAAAAAAAACCCTTTAAATCAAGAATTGTAGATCGAGAAATCTTACGGCACCAAAAATTTACTTTCAGTGCATGAAAATATATATTTCTTCTTTAATTAAACACATACGCAATGATTCAGCTAATTGTTTTCACCATGTGATCAGATGACTGAAGAGAAAGATACTATATAAAACTTTTCCAATACTGAGAAAAAGGCATTGGGTCATGTCTATGGGTCAAATGTCCTTGAGTTTCCCCTATCTAAAGGTACCACATTTTTGATTTTTAGGTAAGTAATTTTGCAAACTATTTTTTTTTTTTTAATCATAAAATTTAAAAAAAAAAAAACAACATTCGAAATGTAAATTGTAATTCATTTGGCGTAGCGTTCATAGATATAGATTAACGACACTTTATAGATATAGATTATCGTAAACGCCACAAACTGGAGTAGACTTACACCAAAAGGGAGTAAGTTTACAAAAAAAAAACAAAACAACAAAAAAAAAGTGGCATCAAATGTGAATCCAAATGTACAATGAGGTTTTGCAATAACATAATAATAGTAAACATACTAGAGTAAACTGATGGGCTATATTTAGAGATTATTTTCTATTGTTTAGAGGCAATGTCGAAGCTTTTTCCTAAAGAAACGCTCGATCTGCAATCCTTAGATGGCAAATAACCGAAGAACGTAGCTTTACCTTCTAGTAATGCCTGCTTGACCTGCAATTATTTTCTTAAATTTTTTAGTTCGCAACATTTATATTAGTGCATGAGCTTTGAAAGATCAGTACTTTTCATTTTCAATGTCTTATAATTGAATCGGTGAGTGCAGAAACACAAAGCCAGTCACAAATTTCAATTTTTTCAGGAGGGAGAAAAAACTTAATAACTCTTCCCCTCTATTTCTGCTCTCAAAACTCGAAACAAACGTCCTGTATTTACGGAACTACTCAACAGACTAACGTAGTTTTTGTACCCAATACGCATCTTGCCTGTCTACGCTTATTTTCATTGAAAACAAGTTTTCGGTTTTTTTTTTTTTACTGAAGTGGTTTCTGCACCGATTCAATTTCAGTAAAAGCTTATAAGCGGTTCTCTGAACAAGCACATAAGCTGGAATATGTGAAGAGTACACGGGAAGAAGCGATTGATTTATTAGGCGGACGCCCGCAATTGTCTGCTTGGCGGCAGAAAACTGGTTTCTCTCTTTCTTCTTCGCTTGGCCCAAGCTTCGGGATCGGCAATCGCCTGAAACTTGGTAGCTAGGAACCACAGAGATAGTAGTTAAAGTATTTTAAGTGAAATATCACGTGACCTACAACACTGACTTCATTGGGGCTCTTGAAGGAGCTATCCTTGCGCGTCCCGTCGTTAGCATTGGAGGTCACGTGATCTACCCATCTATTACTTCATCAACTATGATCATAGCCTCCTACATTAACATGCCGTCCAGCAATGGTGAAATAACATAGATTCACAGGCTATCCTCAAAAAAAAGTCAGGTCGCGCCATCTGTTGGTAGTCTTCGCATATTTATATTTTATTTTGATTCTGCAAGCAGAACAAAATCCCCGGATAATAATCTAAAGATAAGAATCTAATAAGACTAAAAAGCAAGTAATGAGAACCTTGTTCAGACGTTACATTTAAAAAAATTGGTTTTGGCTTCTTAAAGAAAAATTAATAAATACTTATATAACACTTATTAAAAATGCTTCTGTTGAGAATAACATTCCATCAATAATGATACTATACTTTCGAACAAAAACAGAATTTTAAAAGGGGATAGATCATTTAATTCTCAACTATAAATTGCATATAAATTATTAGAATTTACGTGAAAATATATTTAAAAAAAAAATTAAAACTTATTACTTCGATAACACATATATTAGAAAACAGAATGCCCGAACCAAATAAAAATAAATCTAGATAGAACAAAAGTAAATATAAGTTTAAACTATATATTAGGAGGGAAAAAACAAATAATAATAATTAATAATGAATGCAAAACGAAAAGTTTCAAGAATAAAAATATTTAGAATCGACGATACATTTTCACCAAAAAAGAATAATTTAAAAAACTCTTTACCAAATATCTTCCATTTCGTAGGAATTCCTATATGGAATTATTGAAACACCGTGTTCTTCGTTCTTCCTTTTACTTTTAAGATGGTCTGATGCAAAAAACTAGCCATTATTCGTTGAAATTGCAAAAGTTTACAAATTTCGAATTCTAGTAACTAAAATTTCTTATCACAATCGCAGCGAACTGGTGTAAGCAAAGGCAGGCTATGTTATACACTGCGGCAATAAAAACTGACACGAAATGCGCGCGCATTCATATACGATTTCAATTATTCTAGGTAAGTGCGCGCGCATGCTTGTACATGTCATCTTATATTGTTAGTGTGTGGACATAGTAAAACAACAGCACATGTTCTCTAGCACGTGGACCGCTAAATGGCGCCATCTATTGACAGCTTTCTCACGATAGCCAATTTTGATCGTTTTAACACGGCATGATAATGTAGGAGGCTATGCTATGATATCTGTTGTAGGAACTGGTTTCCTTACACAAGTTTAGGTGATCTCTCGCTTTCATCGCCAAAGTGGCCTGCTAAGGAAACTTCTCTGCAAAATCAATCGGTTTTTCCCGGGTACTCTTCATATATGTACCATACCATAATTTCAGTGCTCTGAATTTTTTTTATGTATCACCTTTTTTTGTCAGTAGCATTTGTAGTTTGGGCTATAAAGTGGGTGACAGACTGACTGACAAACAGTAACAGAGCCTTTATAAATGCTTCCACTTTTTACGTTATAAAAGTAGTATGGAAGCTAAAATTACTTGCATTTTACTATAAAGATGAATTTGGTGCTACCATCTATGTCAAAAAGCTGTTACTAAATATTATACACGGAAAATAAAATTCAAGTAAAAAAAATCTTTTTTAATTTTATGTGCAGTTATATGACTTTTATGGGCACCATATATATTAAGAATTGGGATCGTAACATAATTTTTAGATAGTCAATTGCGTTTAAAAAATTAAATAATAAAATATGCCCAAACAAATAGTAGATTAAGTTTCTATATAAATTACAATTATTAAAAATCGTTCTTTTTTATATTAAAATAAGATGCTCGATTATATTAAATAAAACAAGAAGTTCTTAAAGAACTAAAATAGCCTACTTTCCTGTTACTTAAATACTTACCAAAATTCTTATCTTGAAAAAACTAGGCTCGTATCAGTAAGTGACATCAACAACCGTTTTTCCACATTAAATTTAAAATAAATTTCACTAAACGCAGCATCTAACTAAACACAGCACTAAACACAGCTTCATTTGCAGTTATAAATAATATGTAATTTTTCGTAGAACAAAAACCAAAAAACTACTCCTCAATAAACATTTACTTGTTAAATTCGGCTAGTTTCATTTATTTTATTTCGAAAATTAAATACTAATTATAACGTAAATCGTTTGCAAAAATTTATATTTCAAAGAATAAATCTGTAATATTCCTCGCTTTTAAATAGAATGAAAACAATTCGTAGTGAAATATATATTTGACGTCATCTTAAATTGACCGATGTCTCAAAAATCAATTTATTTTAATTTATTGTCGAAAAGAATTAAAGTTTCTCAAGCAATTGCTGCGATGGCAATGGTGATTTAATTCTAATGAAAATGGCTTCCTAATGCTTTTTAAATGAGCATTAAATTTTGATGTTTTTTAAATAATTGAAGTACTTAGAATTCGAATTCTTTTCTGAAATTTTCAATGTATACTAATTTCGATGCGCTGAATTTTTTGACGTATCTCACTTGTCCGTAGCATTTGTAGTTAAATTCAGCGATTCAAATGACTCGAAATTGAATTTCAATGCTAATTCAATGGGAAATTCGTCGTCAAATAGTAGATTTATGTTCGTCCTATCGTACAGACAGACGGACAAAAAGTATGAAAGTTGGGTGTCTGAGGTTATACCTTTCTAATAAAAAAAGAATTTTTAAGATGGGATTGCTAGAACTGATTTTGGAAGGGGGGTACGGACGGACAGACAGACGGACATCGACCGCATGTCAATACCTACTTTTTCATTTTTTTTAATTCTTCGAATAAAAAAAAAAGAAAAGTAGGCTAAAAACATATATCAATTTCAACTAAATAAAACTGTTTTATAATCGATTGAACATATCGCACACCTAGATCTAAAGGGAGCTAACTCAAAAATGTCAATTTTTGAGTTATGCACACTATCAAATTTCTTATTTCAATACCTACTGACTAATAAAACATATTTTTAATAATAATAATTAATCGATGCTGGATGGCTACAAATGTCCCTTTTGTTGAACTAGCAGGCCTCGCTCCCTCTCCACCGAAACAGGATCATCTTTAGTTGCAATCAGTATCACAAGCGGATAGCACGTTGGCCGTCGTAAACAAACTGGAGTTATTTTAAGTTGCACCCGTGTTGTCAAAATTTGAAGCAGTATTATTTTGACTTCTCGCCATTTTGATGGTTAACGCTGAGTAAATTAATACAACATTCTGAGTTGAACCAGATTTGCTGGCAGGGTGAGTAAATTTTTTATTTGTATTTAGAATTGTTTCCGTATTGTTGAAACATTTTTAAATTTGTAGTTGAGTCTGTTTAGTTGAGTCATTTTTGAAACTCTTATATTTCTTTAAAAAACAAATTAAATTTACTTTTTTGGCTATTGGCGATTAGAGTCGTTTCATCTGAATATAATTTTATTTTCATCTTAGCAATTACATAGTTTGTTCTGTTTTTCTGATCAATTTTTGAGTTAGATCTCTTTAGATGGGCTCCACCAAGTCTAATTTAACAACATCGCTAATGAGATCGAAAACGTTATATTATGGCTTTTTAAATCTATTTGACGCACAGGATCCTATAATTTAGTGAAATACAAGTTTTCTATTTCAGGCAAACACTGAAACGTAGATGGCTTCAATTAATATGGATTTAGAAAGGAAGGGAGAAAGGCAATATCACTCCTATTATATTTACTCAACATGCAACTCTGGAAGATGACTTGAAGGTGACATCAATTAGTGATGAAGTCTCATCTATAGAAACTCATGCCGCTTTATCCATGGTTGATAACTCTATTCCGAGCACGTTTAAACAACAAAAGACTGGTGCACCAAACTATTCTATTTCACCAATCCGAAGCGATGAAAGTGATATTGACGACTCCGATGAGGATCCTAATTTCCGATTGTTTCACAAAAGTAAAACCCCATCCAAGGATTTTACCTCCTATCGCATCGTTGACTTCGTCAAGCACTAGCAGTAGCAGCTTGAATTCATCGAAATCTAATAGTTCGTTGGACACAGAAGATGATAGTGAGCAAGTAGACCCTCAAAATGCTACGGTTGCTGGAAATATATTCCCACATGACCGAGGAGAGAGAAGAAAAGCGTATAAAGAGAATAGTAAAAAAGCTAAATGTATCTTGAAAGTCGCAAAAGTGTTAAGAAATTCTTATAAAGCCTACCAATCGTTGTCGAAATCAAAGAACTAAGTGCCACTGAGAAAAGTTGGACCGCCCTGTGGAGAAAAAAAAACGAAAAAATGCAAAGATAAGATCGATGAAATGTCTAGGCAACAGCTCTTTGATGTATTTTGGGGACTCAGCAAGCTTGAAAGACAGAGAATTTGTAGTACGACACTCGCAACAAAACACGACGACACTCGCAAGCCTAAATATCGATACTCAAGCACACAAGATTTTAGAACGCTTAACGCCGCCATTTATTTTAAGGTTAACGGGTCCAAAATTGAAGTTTCCCAGCCATTTTTCAAAGTCACTCTTAACTTTAGCTAACAAGCGATGAAAACAGTACTTTCCAAGAAAATGGAATCAGGAGTTAATGAAGCCGATTTTAGAGGAAAACTCGACCATCATCCAACTATTGACCCACAAATTAAACAGAGTGTTATACTTTTATAAATTCTATTCAAATGATTGAATCTCAATACTTGAGAGCTCTAACAACCAGAGAATTTATTTCCAGTGACAAATCATTGACCGATATCTACAGAGATCATAAACGACTTCTGAAGAAGATGGATTACTTGTAGCCACGTCTTCCACATTCAACAAGATATTCAACACCGAATTCAACATTTCTTTTTTTTTCGTACTGAAAAAAGATCAATGTGATCTGTGCGAAAGGTACAAGAACTCAGACGAAGAAGGAAAGCGAACGTTAAGCCAACAATATAAACAGCATCTGCAAGAAAAAACTTTGGCAAGAATTGAAAAGGAAAATGACAAAGATAGGACAGATGGTCCCGTCACAGCAGTTTATGACTTACAAGCCTTATTTCAGATTACGAAGAGACAAATATCCCTATTTTTTTATAATTTCATGATCAACTGCCTCAATTTGACTATCAGTAATTTAAGGGCAAATTATGTCGTGAGCTACTTTTGGGACGTAACAGAAGGAAATCTAATACTAAGAATTAACATTATTAATAATTATATTGATCGATTTCAGTCTTTCTAGTGTTTTTTTTTGCTAATTTATTTTCCAATATATCCCTACTGCTGGTCCACAGACCACTCTATGAATTGCACTAATTATAAATAATACAAAATACTATTACATTTTAAATTTATATTGTCTCTTCAAAAGAGAGCCAACTCAAAACTAAATTCACCAACAAGGGCTCAACTCAAAATAATGAAACAAATATACAAATATTATTAAGCAGTAGGGAAATAACTACGAAAATCTAATTTTCAGCCCCAAAACATGATGAAAACACAAGATTCCTACAATATCTTTCTTCTAGTTGCATATTCTAAGCATGCCATTTATAAAGAAAACTCATGCAGATCACAGGGACACAATATCAGTTTTTCTCCTTTTCTGAAAAAAGTGCTTTTTTGAGTTAATACCTGTTTAGATCTAGGTGTGCGATATCAGTGGTTACAGTCTATCATTTCAAAACTCTCGCACCTAATGCATTTTTCGATTTTGATATGAAGACTTTTCAAAACAATATGAGCCCACCGCCAACCCCATACTCCTACTAACTTCTTGATAGTAGAGCAAGTGCTAACGTTTTCTTTTGGATCCTTGATAGTATCTGGTACACTACATCCTTTCTATTATATGAAGACTTTTCACAATGATGAGCTCGCCACCAACGCCTTACTCCAAGCAAACAAACTTCTTGATAGTAGAGCAAGTATTAACGTTTTCTTTTGGATCCTTGATAGTAT